>PVJI01010621.1:0-59555 GCA_004026765.1 Micronycteris hirsuta
AAGGGTATAAGCTCCTTCTTCCTCTCTGCTGCATAGAATTCCATTGTGTAAATGTACCATAGTTTCTTGATCCATTCATTTGTAGATGGGCACTTAGGTTGTTTCCAGCACTTGGCTATTGTGAATTGTGCTGCTATGAACATAGGAGTGCAAAGGTTCTTTTGAATTGGTTTTTCAGGATTCTTAGGGTATAAACCCCTCTACTTACTCTTTTGTAAAGGTTTCATTTACATCTCAGTCTTTTCTGTCAACTCATTGTTTCTGTTCTTACTTGTTTTTGTCTTTTTTCATCAATTTCTTGCTGTTCTAAGCAAATGGGTAGAAGAGTAATCCTTCAATCATTTGCTTTAATATTTACTTTGACTTAATTCTAATCAAACTTTCTTAATCTCTGTCTCATGCTCCCTATATCTCAAATTTCTCTTAATTTTCATTAAAATGCTTAATGTCACAAATAGTGTAACACAAACATCCTTTCTCTGTCATTTGAAAGAGTAGTCTTCAGAGGGTTTTTATCTACTGTGTTTTTCCTACTTTATTTCTTCATTAGACCCTTGGGGATATGTATCAGGAAGGAAGGGAAAGCAGGAGAGAGAATGCAAGAAAGGGAGGGAGATATAGAAGAAAAAGCAGAGAGACGGAAGACGGGGAAGTCTATTCTGCTTCTTAGAATCAGTGGCACAACTCATTCCCACCTTCCTGCGTGAATGGACCTTGGTTTTGCTCTCTATATTCTATGAAACATAATTACAAGGGCCTAAAATGTAATAACAGACTTGTCCATCAACACTACTTTCTCTTCCAATTGCTCTTTAATCTGAGTGGGCAAGACATTTGTAAGAGACCTAGCCGGGGACAAGTGTGCAGTCTGGATTCTAGACAAGGACTCCCCAGACAGCTGAAAGGTCCTATAAGCATTTGGCTGAAAGGCAATCCAACAGCTTCGTTAGTGGATGTCAACGGTGGGCCCAGCTGTCCCCCAGGCAAGGTGGGACATGAAGATGAACACAGTACAGTGACTGCCCTCAAGTAGTCTATAGTCAATGGTAATATTGGATTAAGTGTCAATACACATTAGAACATAAGGGTGTACAAGAATGAATACTGTCTGTTCTGGAAGGTGAACATTGCAGACAGAGTGGGCTGGGAGATTTTCCTGGAAGGAACTAACTCGAGCTGGGTCCTGAAGGGATGAAAGGATTCAGCTGAATAGAGGATAGGAAGGCCTGATAGAGATGGCCAACCACACTTGTTTGTCTTCTCTGGATATCATGACCCAGTTAAATCCACACGGCACTCGCTCATATACTTAAGAAACAGTTTTGCAAAATTTTCCCCAACACCATAGAATTTCAGATCTAGAATGGATATTATCTAGTCATCAACAAAATTGACTCAAATCAAGGATGATACTTTCCTTTTCCTACCATCATTTCCATTTTTTTCTCTGCAGGGTAATATTTCTTTTAGTAAAATTCAATCCTTCACTAAAATATGACAAAGGCATAGCCAATAAATAGAAATTCCCATTTTTCCATCTCTAAATCTCTAACTGGTTTAATAATTCACTCCCTCTCAGTGCTTTAAAAATGGAGCTTTTATCTCTGAATTCATCTGTAAAACTGTTCTCTTCTCCTCCCACTGGCTAAATGGACGCCATTTATCACTCATTTTATGGGAGCTTATCTGCTCTGAGAGGAGTTTGATCAGATAACCTGGCCCTTAGAAAAGCAGAGGAAGATTGCAGGGAATTGCTGCTATTGTTTGAGAACCTCCCTTTGATCTGAAATTCTAGGACAGTTATAAGATGTTGCCAGGGTCTCTCATGTATTTGATGGTGCAGGAAATTATTACCTTGGTCTCGGGGTCTAGAGAGCCTTCACTGAACGTGCTCACTGGATCCAAGCTTTCAGGATGATTTGAGGATGAGTTTAATCCCCAGTCAGAGAGTGAACATTCCTAGTTTAATATTGTGATATAATATGACAGATTTATACATTGTTCTGACATAATGAAATGCAAAGAGATGAAGTGTTTTATTTACACAGTAACCTCTTATTTCAACAGTTCACTGGCTGTTATATAGGCTTTCTGGGCCTCGTCAAAAAGGCCTCAGGAAGCATCGCTGTGAGCCTTGCAGAGCAGCCTCACCAGTTTACAAAGTGCTGGACCATGAAGCCAGAAAGAAAACAGTAACATAAACCAACAAGAAGCAAAACCAGGAGACCCTGGAACTTCCACTGCTCCAAGGCATCTGCAGAGCTCTCTGCCACCCAGATGAACAAAGCACATGCCCCCGAATGAGTGTTCTGGTATATTTGGGTGTGAGCCAATGGACAAAAAAAACATTCTTTATTACCAACATTAGAAAAACGAGAAGGAAATGATTTGCTCCAGGGTTACCTGCACCCAGAGTTTCGAGAAAGAGAAGAAAAACTAGGCCTCACTATGAAGTAAAGCCTGGCTATTCCAGGCTTGGCTGAAGGACCAGCAGCATGAGCAGCACCTGAAGCTTGTTAGAAATGCACAATCTCAGGCCCCAGCCCCAACCTACTGCATCAGAACTGCAATATAACAAGCTCCAGGTGATTTGCATGCGTGTTGAAGTTTGAGAAGCCCGCTCAAGACCAGCATGGTGGCTGAAGATTGGAACACCTGAGGAGTTTTTTAAATTAATGATCCCACCCTCAGGAATTCTGATTTAAATAGTCTGGCTCCCTAAGTGATTCCAAATGTGCAGAAAACGTGGGCAAGCCCTTGGAGGCCTCTTGTTCCTCGAGAGAACCTTGGAAATAGCCACAGGTCTGGGTGCTGATGCTGTGGAATGACTACAGGGAATCACAGGAAAGCAGCTGCCCCTTCGTGGTATAGCTAAGCACGCAGCCCAAGGCTTGCTGTTCATCCCACATACCCCCAGCTTACTCCTGTGTCCATACTCATCAAGGCTCTTCCCGTGCATTTTAGGATATGGAATTCATGCAGAAATTTGTTGTGGTAGATCAAAACCTTAAGCCTGGGATGTCCTATGCCTGCATGTTTAGCTCATCCTCAAACAAATGGCTTGCCATTAGGTTAGGGTCCTCTGCTGTCGAAGGTAATACAAGGAGAAAGGTTGGCAAAAAAAGTTAGGAACTTAAAGGTGGAAAGCAAAAATCAAAAACAATAACAAAAAAAATAAAAAATAGAGAGGAGTTACCCAAAGGAAGGAGCACCCAGCAGCCCCCTGCGGTGAGTCAGCTCAGGGGAGGCCCAGCCCCTTCCAGGAGAGCCCGGGGAAGGATCCGGCTCAGAGGCTGGGCTCGGCTGGGCTGGGCTGCGCTGTGTGTGCTGCTGCTTCTAGTCCCAAGACCAAGTCTTAAGAGCAACTTTCCCTCCTCAGCTGCTTAAACTTTTTTTTTATCCTGTGGCTGGAAAGAAGTGTCACATTTTGTTCACTCCCAACCCTTCTTTCCCACCCCCTCCCAGAGACCCTGAGCATATGGAGGGGGTGCTGTGAGCCACCTCCAGCCTCGGGTGACTGGCTGCTGGAACTAACTTTCAGCTCCTTTCACTGTAACACTATGAAGTTCCTCGGGAAGCCCAGGAGCCAGACAGCTGCTTCTCTGCCTCTTTGCTTGCTCATTTTGAAGATTCTGCAACCAGGGCACAGCCACCTTTACAGCAACCGCTATGCTGGGTAAGTGCTACAACTTTTATGCCCTGCAAGGCTTTTAGTTGGATGAAGGGGTGGTTTGTGTATGGTGATCTGTGTGAATCTGTACATTCTCCTGGTCACCTAAAATAAAGTATACGCGTGCTCCCGGCTCGTTGGTTGAGCTCACTGAGAGAATGCGGTGGATGCAAGTCTAGCTTTCTGTACTTTTAATAGTGTGTCAACTTCCCCTTCAGACCCGTGTTGAATGAAATTCTCTTTGCAGTAGATACGGCCAGTGTTTGTAGTATTTTCCTTAGTGGATGCTAGGGGGGAAGGATGCTGCTCTACCATGTGAATTATGACCTGGAACTAAAGCTTCTCCTTTTAACATTGTATGCAGGAGCAGTGGGTTGCAATTCACCGGTGATTAATTTAAGAGCTGTGTAAAAATTTTTTTATACTGCTTGTTAGCCCACACCATGGTTATTAGCAAGATTTTCAAATCTGAGTGATGCAAATGAGTCAACTCAAAATAGGCAGAATAAAAGTAGCCAGCTAGACAATTCTGGGTGTTCTTCTGAAGGGAGAAACATAGAAGGGGGGGGGGACAGTTCGTTTTTCACCTCTGCAGGTTAGCGTGCTTTGTGTTTAAATGCCTTCCATCGGAGACATGGGGCGCATAGAGCAGTATGTGACTATGCACATCCTATTGTCCTGAAGCCTTGCTGTGGAATATATGTCTACAGCATGTGCTTTGCTTGAATTTGCAGAGGCTCATTCTTCGAATCTAGAAATTATGGCATTCCTGAATTTTAAAGCTGCAAAAAAACCTTAAATAACTGCTCTAGTTCGATTCCTTTCTGCAGAGGAGAACTGGTGTCTTAAACCTTTCTTAAATAGTCTACTATCACTCAGTAATTACCAGTTGAGGAAAAGGTTTCATAGAGGTCTGGATTATAACCAGGGGGAGCTCTGTGTCTTAAAGCAAAATTGTTCTTTCTAGGAATAGAATAAAGAAGAATTTATAAGTGTGACCCTGAAAAAGATAATTGTGTTTACCTTCTTCTCCTGAAGAATCTGGGCTCTGAATTCTGAGTGCCCCTGAACACAGTGCTCACAGAGGAAATTTTCAAAACATGTTCTCAGTTTTAGGGGACGCAGGCTGGGGGTGGGGGTGTTGGTTAAGATGGAGGCTATAGAGGGTAATGTAACCCCATACTTCTCAACCTCAGTGTTCCCACGAGAAACATCTGAGGGCTGCTTTTTGGTCTCCAAGACACACACGGTCCAGGCTTTACATCCTGCCATTTGTCACCGTCCTTGGAGATCTGCGTAAAGAGGTCCGTGTTTAATGACTGATGATACAGGCAAAGATTGTAGAGGAATCACTCTTACCGCCCCAGCTGACTCAGGCCATGTCATACACATATATCACAGATTTAGGTACGCCCTGTGACAGGACCTCACTCCTCCACTCGGCTGTGGTCTTCTCCATAATTATTTCAGTGTGTGGCACTCCTCAACAATGAGTTACCAGGCCTGCTTCAGCTAAGCAGGTGTGGGCATTTTTCAAGGATATGAGGCCAACGCCGGCACCCTTTCTTCTAGAATCTGCAGCAACTGAAACTCTCTGGAGGAAGCTGCACTACCTTTTCTATTCTGCAATGAAAGTAATAATTGCTATTTTCTCTTTGGCTGCTACATAATAATTTAGTCCCAAATGTATAAATTACCAGACGTCTGAAAGCTGGAAGAAAACGATGCAACAATGAGAAAGTGAAGAAGGCGGCCTTACCTGTCCATCACAGCAGAAGCTTAGAGCTTTCTTCAAACCAGAAATGTTTCAGGGCACACTCAGCATCGGAGTAGGGGATTTTACTTACCCGCAATATGTATCTGTTAGTCTCTCATCACCAAAGACAAATGCTGCGTAAGTTTAGGAGTATTTTGCTTTATTTACTCAGGAACTATTTTCTGCGAGTCTAGCTCTTCGGTGAACAAGAACAGAACCTGTTAGGATGACATAGTGGAATAGTATTTAGCGTTATTTTTGTTGCGCATCCAAAGTTATCATTCTAAACCACCTCATTTTTATCCCTTACATGATTTGTTCTAGTTTTGTTGTTAATAATTATGGAACGGCCCTATTTCTTGCATTCTTATAAAGATATTTTTGCAGGTCCTCATTGAATCTAATAATATAGGATTATCCTTTGCAGGACTCCGCACACGAATAAAATATAGAAGAGCGAGGGCAGCCCAGCATGCCCCCTTACAGCAGCTGTCAGCTCAGTCCTTTTTCTACATAAATTAGACCCAATTTTATAATAGATGCTTAGTAAATGCCGGATTTAAGGCTCTCGGGGGAAAAAATGCAGAGGAACTACCAGGAAAATCTGACAAAAGCTAATGTCGTTTTAGATGCTATACGAAATCACACAATTAAGGGATTCTCGAGCTTTTGGCTAAGATCAGGTGTAAAACACACAGAAAAAAAATTAAGCTAACTGTGAAAAATCACTTGACTTCAAATAATATTGTTGATCCTCTACTCTCAGAGGACTGCAAGCTGTACAAATGCAAGTCACACATCTCCCGGGTAGACAAGTGTAAGTCGGCGGGCGGACGCAGAGAGATGTCGCTGTTCTCTCCTCTCCTGTCCTCGTCTTCCGGGAAGCAGACCTAGTTATGCATTACACTGTGATTCTGAGGGCAAAAACATAAGGATCTTCCAAGCCACATGAAATTAGGGTAGATTGTTTTTTTAGTGATAGTAAAAGAGCAATCTAAGGCAACAAATCAATCAATTCTGCCAAAACTATGTAATCTCAGTGGCTATGGTTTTTTCAAGAACTACTTATTCTTGAAATAAGTCCTGAAGTTCAACTGCCTGGATTTCAATTTCTGCTTTCTCACAGTTTATGGCTCTGTTACCTTGGGCAAGTTCCTTAACCTTGCTGAGCCTCTGGTGCAATACAGATAATTTTAGAAACTTCTTCACCAAGTTCTTGTGAGGATTAATTGCACTAGCACAGGCAGTGAATGGTTCTTGGTTCTTCCTAAGTACTTCACAGAGTGTTAACATAACTAATCCTTATTAATAGTTAATGTGAACATGTATAAAATGTTTTCTCAATCACCTTATGTAGTTTTTAGTATCCCCATTTTACAGATAAGCTAAATGAGGTGCATACAGGCTAACCCAAGTTCAGCACTAACTAACCCAGCTTCACTTGACTCCACAAACTAGTACTTCTCACTCTGCCACCCATTCAGGTATAGAAAACAATAGCTTGAAAAAACTGAGTGTTTACTCTTGTTTGGGAAACTGATCCTTTCAGGATAATAAAGGAAAGGAGTAGATTATGTAGCTCAAATTGGAAGCTTAATCTTGGTCCCTTTCTCTAGGGTCATGGTGAGTCACTGACAGTAAATCATTAGAAAAGCAGGCAGAGACCACAAAGGATGGAAAAACAGAAAATGAAGGGACTTAAGATTGTCACACAAAAAAGGTTGCACAGAAAGTGGCTGTGGGCATGTGCTTTCATTCATTCAGCAGGTATTAGTCAAATGTCTGCTCTGTGCCAAGAATGTTGACCAGCAGAGCCAACGTGCTCTGAGAACTTACAGAAAATAGCCATACACCTGACAGCAGTCCACAACACGTAAGTGCTGAATGGAGGACAGACTACCACGGGACTAACAAGAGAGCTCCATAAACCAAGAAGGAGGGGAATAGATCCCTTCAAGGGCTCACCTATTGTAGTCACCCAGCCCCGCTGTATCTCAGCTAGACATGGAGAGAGAACTGACTTCCTGCCACCAGGGCTACTTCTGGGGACTTGAACCCAATGGTAATGGATTTGCCTGAGAGGCTTCCTGTCTCCTTCCTCACCCAGCCCTGCATTCATGAAGACCGTTTCGTGTCTCAGAGTAATTTCTTCCCCTTTTCAGGGGAGCAGCTCCCATGGTTCAGCCTTTGTCCCGTGACCACAGGTGTGTTCAGGCTGGTTCCAGCCACTAGCCAGCTGGTCCGCTCTGATTGGTCAGTGTCCATGCTGGACCGTGAGAAATATAGTGACTGTGGATCAGAGTCAACTTCATGGAAACAAATGTGTTTCCATGTTACCTCTCTGGCTAGATCCTCCCTCTCTCAACAGCAGCTTTATTTATCAATTTAGTCAATGTACATTGAACACAACAAAGTGCCAGACACTAGGCTAGGTACCAGTATGTATTCAGACATTTTTAAAATTTTATTGGAGTGACATTGGTTCACAAAACCACTCTGGTTTCAAGTGTACAACTCAATAAAACAGCATCTGCACCCTGTGTTCTGTTATCCTTTGATGGCGACTTCCTTTTAGTGCTCTAACTTTTAGAAACCTAGGGCTTATTGTATGAATCTGGGAGTTATCTTCTATGTTGATAGTTAAAGTTCTTTTCAGGTAGAATGGCCATAAATTTTCATTTGCCCAAGACTTTCCAGTCTGCACCTGCTGTCCTGGTGTGGTAATTGCTAGTGTGCCCTTTCAGTCTGAGAAAGGTCCTGATTTGGATGGTAAATTGTGGGTTCAAGCTTTTTATTCTTTACTATCTTTGTTGCTTTGATGAGCTTTATTTCAAGTATTCAACTATCCCCTTATGTCATTCCTAAAGAGCAAATTTATCTCTGGTTCCTTCCATTCTTATAAAGAGTGACCTATTTTCTCCTCTCCTGCCAGCCTTGTTCAGGATTTCTTTATCTCAGCCTAGATTAAGGTAATTTTCTCCTAACTGATTTACTTTTCTCTAGTCCTTTCCCATTCTGATGATCTTACTGAAATAAGATTTTTGTTGTATTACTCCTAGCTAAAGATCCACTTGGTTCCCTATTGCCAACTCCATCAAATACAGAATCCTCTGCCTGGCTTTCGAGGCCTCTATAATCAGACTCTCTGATTCTCTTGCCTGTGTTTCCCTCTTCCTCAGCCCTGAAAGCCCTGGATAGTCAGATCAGAGAAGAAACTTCATCCATGCTGATCTTGAACAAGCAAAGCAGGCAGGCCCCATTCATAATAAGGGCCTAAAGCATAAAGGAGCCATCTTGATTACGAAGATAGGTTGAAATGCATGAGATACAGATTTGAGGCATTCAAAGGATGTGTGAGAGGTTCTCGGGTTGCTATTGAACCTTTCTCCCACACGTTGGTGTACAGTCAGTGGAATCATTCTCCGGTGCTTTGTGGAAGTTCCAATTAGCTCTTGGCTTTTATTAATGGTAGAATATTTTTAGTTTTCTTTATGCACTAGCTCCAAGTGCAGCCCCTAATTACTGACTGTTTACCAGCCGATTATACAAAAGCTTTCCTCCCTGCGGTGTGTTCTGAGTTGGGACCTCCTGCTTTGCCTGTTAGATGTGCAATGCTGCAGCTCTCTCCTCCTCCGACCCGAAGTCACTGGCAGACTGTACTCCCTGGAGATCAGCACTCCCTCTGCCACTGAGCTAGTGGAAGGAGGGGGGTTTCAAATGCTTCTGGGCCACTTTCTCCTTGGAGCCCAATCTGATAATGGAGCCTTGGTTTTGTGGCGCCAGGATACTTTCTGGGTAATGCCATTAACATACGATTTCCATCCCTGAAAAGCAATGAAGGATATTAATGTTTCATAACTTCACAGCTCACATTGTGCAAGCTACAAAAGCATTACATGTTTTTCTGTCTTTGTAAATGGGATTACTGAACAGAAAATAAAACCCTTTTTGGAGACTTGTTTTAGAGTCTTCATTATGATCAATCAGTAGATAACTGGTTTATAGGATTAGAATTTCCTTTGCCTAAGAAATGCCTTCCCTATCTGCCTCTGGGCCTTAGCTTCTCTAAGATAAAATAGAATAAAGAATATAAAGCTTTAGGGTCTCATTCTAGGAAGTACAGTAAGCTTCCTTAAAAATTATGTTATTAAAGGTTGAGCAAACTTCTAATAACTGGTACTCTTCAATAAAATTACCATCTTTGTTCTTTTTCTCCCTGTACTTTGAAAATAGACTATAAATTTTTTTAATGTTTTACCGTGTTATTAGGATACTATAGGGTTGTTATTTGTTTTGTTTTTCTTTGTCTTTTTGCTATAACAAAGAACCCAAAAACTCAATAGCTTAAAAAATAAATTTATTTCTCTCTCATGTAAAAATACGGGGCTGGTATAGTGGGTAGTGCCAGGGAACCAGGCTCCCTCTGCCCTAAACCTCTGCCATGCTCAACACTCAACCTCTAAATGTGGCTCCAGAGGGAAACAATGGTCACTCTCTTTTCCTTTAATCCAGGGGTTCAAATATCACTTCCTACTGGTCAAAATCAGTTAGATGGCCTTAGCTGCAAGGGAGGCTATGAAATAATGGTCTTTAACCAGGGAACCAGATCTGGGAGAACATTCTGGGGAACCACTGGCAATCTCTCTCTTTCAGTGGTTACTCTGATATTTAATGATTACCAGTCCCTTCTCCCCTCCAGTTGGCTCTTCTGAAGAAAGAGTCTATCCCAATAGGCTTTTAGATTTAGCACTTCAAGCTAAGGTGTGCACTTTTATTCTATAAATGGTCTATTAAATCATAAAATGTCAGAACTGGAGGAGTCAAAGAGAAAAACCACAGCCCAATCCTTTTGTTTAATACATGAGGAAGAAAAACTCTGAAACGGTAAAGCTGGTGGTAGAGTTAGGACTAAAACCCAGGTCAGCCGAGTGCACAGCATTCTTTCCAGTTGACAAAAGTGTCTTTGGTAAATCCAGAAATCATCTTACTCTTTCCTATTCCCTAGAGTTGCTGGGGTTGGAGTAAAGTGATTTGGCAAGGCTGAAAATTGTTTAATGAGGGCAGATTTAATTTCATCTCTATAAATATTTGTAACAGACTGGCCCTCTGCGAGTCTGGGACTACAGAGATAAAGGAGCAGCCCGTGTACACAGTCATAATGAGTAATGTGGGCAACTAAACAAACAATTCCAACTCCGGGATCGCTGTGCCCACAGAGAAAACCCCTCGTGCTGGGTGAATGCAGGAGAGGGTCACTTCATCTAGTTGGAAGGGTGGAGAGAAGGTCAAAGAAAGCTTTTTGGATATGAGATGAGTCTTAAAAGACAAACAGGAATTTGAGAATATTCTTATATAGCCAAGGTATTTTACATTTTTCTTTTAAATGATTCATCCTCAAAGGACATAGCCCTGATCTCAGTCATAAAACAAAGCAAGTAGAATTTAGATTAAGTCTTTCCAGACACAGGCAATATATTGCATGTGCAAAGAAGTACAGGTGAGAGAGCTTGGTGAAGTCTAGAAAACTGGAGCAATTACGTATGGCTAAAATAAACGGTATTGCTCCTGATGGCCGTAAGAAAATGTGAGATAAGGCTTCTTGCCTATGTCCTATGGAGTTCTGACTTCTCCCAAAGGTGACAGAGTGCTGATGATGAATTTTAAACTGGAAATTTAGGTAATTAGTTTTTACTTTAAAGAAAGTTCCTTTTGCCATCATTGAAAAGGAAAGATTTGAGGGCTGAAGATTCCACCCAAGAAGACCGCCATATTTTGGTGACTATGGTAATATGCATTAGAGCCTGGCTTATGGCGGTAACAACCGAAGGGAAAGGAGGGAACCAATTAAGTATTTAGGAGGAAGATTTTTATAATTAGGTAATCAAAGAGGAGAGAAAAGAGGAAATTGTGTAAAGTGATTCTTAGAACTGAGTAACTGGCCTGAGTTCTTTGCAGAGAACCTAAGTACTTTTTTGAATATATATAGTTTGAGATGCCTACAAATAGGATAGATGGGTATGAACTTCAAGAGAAAGGCATCTAGACTGTGAAAGAGGTTCCAGTAGGTGATGTGTAAACAGAATTTCTTGAAACCTTGAGTGTAGGATGGAGCAGCCACGATGCACTCACTACATGAAAAGAATAGAGAGCCCAAACTAAATAGAACAGAGAGGAAACTAGTATAAAGGCCTATAAATAGAGTAAGACACACAGGAATTGTCAGAAACCCTGGAAAATAAGACATCCAAGAAAGAAGGAGTCAGTCACATCAGGTACTGCAAAGAAGTATCATTGGTTTGGCCATTAAGAAATCAATTACATTATTATCAAAGGTGCTTTTGTTGGTGTGGTAAGTTAAAACCAGAACACAGTAAGTTGAGGAATGATTGGGCTATAAGGAAATTAGCAGGGAGTGTAGACTCTAAGTTCAAGAAACTTATTCAGGAAGAGAGAGCAGTGATGGCAGTGGAAAGTCAATAATGAGATGATGAAAAGTTTTGTTTCATTTCTTAAAATTTGACCTTGTCTTTCCTGTGTTTGGGAAGTGGTAAGGCCGAAAAGGGAGGGAGAGACTGTAAAAGAGGAGAGAGGAGAGAAGTGATGAAGCTAGGTCTCTGGAGAGACAGAAAGCTAGCTAGCCTCTCTTTTCTGTATAAAGTAGGATGAGAGGTCCTGGTCCCATGAGGAGACAGTGAATAGGGGGCCTGATAAAAGAAGAGATGATTTAGTTTTAAAATGTTCCTGAAGGAAATGACTTGGACCTTCAGAGGGATAACCAAACACTCTGACAGTCCAGCTGATGGCAGAGATGAGTCTGTAATGAAATCATGAACCCAGCTCCATGATTTTTGGAGGGTCATTCCATGTTTCCTCATGTTACATGTTACCTGGAACATGCCACTGTGGACCCTCGTCATTCAATCTAGTGCAGTTCCACAAAAGTAGGAGGATATATCTTTAAATAAGCCCTTAGGAAGCCAACAAGCAGGTGAAGCAAGATTGATGTCGGAAATCCCCCATGTATTCTCTGCTTTTCTCTATTTTGTGCCTGTGAGATGCACCTCTGTGGCCCATGTCTGGCTCCCTTCCTTAATAAAGGGCAGGAGAGAAAGGCAGGAGTCTTTCTTCCCCATCCCTTCCTGCCTCCTAGTTTCAGTGTCAGCTCTGATGATAGCGTAGCCTCCACAAGGGCCAGCTCTCCCTGTCTTCTAGGAGATCATTTCCTTCCTTGTGTTGTCCCTTCAGACACAGGAATCCCTAATCTGTGGGAGCTTCAGCATTCTTTGTCTGTTTCCTTCCTTGCCCACATCTCTGCAGATAGCTCCCTCATTAAAATCTCTTTAGTTGCATCATCTGAGCAGAATTCTATTTCTCTGGGACCATGACTGATAGAGCAACCAAGCTGGAATTGAAAGCAGAAAGAGTACACACTTAACTCTGAAGATTTGTGTTAGAGCAATTGCTGGAGCTCAAAATGAAATGAAATGACAGTGAGAGAAAGAGAGGATAAGGGAAAGGCTGCTACTGATTTGCATTTCTTTAGCATTGGCTGAAATGATAAGGTATAAATTGGAATATAATATAAAGTATTATCTTCAGTAAATTAATGTCTAATGTTAGTTGGAAAGGCTCTCATGTAGACACATCCTGTTACAAAATTGATTACCTTTCCATTACCTTCTATCTGTCTGGGAAATTAAGTAAAAGATCTATGAAAATGCTTAAGTGTCTTCTTAGTCAAATGAATGGGCCTCCCCTCCCCCACCTTCCTCCTCTTGTCAGTTACCTGACAACTGGAGATACCATATCCTCCTCCATCTTTCCAGTCCTCCCATCCTCCTGACCAAGGAGTACCATTGATGACCACCTGGCCACCATTCTTTATTCCCAACTAGGATTAGGAATTCTCAAAGTAGAGAGACAGAGGCAGAGTCTCTACCTCCTGAGGGCTTAGGTTTTAATCCAATGATTTAAACTGGCACCAAAAAAAATGACAATGCAAGTACATTAGGTCAACACACCCTCTTCCTGCTCTTTCTCCATCTTTGTTCTCTTTGTCTTTTTATAGTGGTTTACTCTTAGATGACCAACTGCTAAAAGATGAAATTTCTACATGATCACACACTTTATCACCAGATCAGGATCCGGGTCTCTTTTGCACTTACAGAATCTGTAACTATTTGTACATGTGACCTCATTGACCATATTTTAATTTCCTCTGTCTACCTCTCAGATTGTTCTCTTCTTATCACATTGATTTATGAATTGCCTAAGTATCTATTAAATTCCTTTTTGTGGTTTTTGTGAATGTAATGAAGACATAAGACTAGTAATAAGATATGGTTGGGGTCCTGTGATAGCTTACCAATCATGTTTCCATGGAATGCATATAATATGTGCATGATGATGTGACGGCAATGCATTTGGCATCAAAACTGGTACACAAGGGGATGGTTAGGGGCATTTGAGACAAGCCTGTGTAGCAAACTGTTTGGAGTAGTTAGAAAATTGCTGCTTAAGAAGATTTTCAGCTCTTGCCCTACAGAATAGAAAAGGAAGGCGTGTGTGGGGGAGTTCAGTGCTCTCTAAGTTTTCAGATCTCTACGTGGAAACAAAGGGAAATGATTGCAAGAGACAAGTGGAAAATCATCTTAATATATCTGATAGGAAAATGACTTTGGTATTTCCTAGAGAAGTCAATATAGTCTGCCTCGTTTCCTCTGCCTAAAACTGAAACCAAAAAAGGTTGGTGTCCTGTCACTACCAGAACCAATAAATAGAGACAAGAATTGAATCTTTACAGGCATTTTATTCAGATGACCAGGGATCTGAGAAGACAGTGGGTTATCTACCCTCAAAAACTGTCTTAACATCTCATTTCAAGCCAATCTTTTTATAAGGAGAAGAAAGGATAGGTAAGGAGTTTGGAAAAGGTTAATTGAATAAGAGTTGCAGTCTAGCAGCAATTTTCCTAGGACTTCTTTATCTGTTGATCAACAATTTTTTACCTACCTCACAGGTGAAGGGCATTCCCTCCCTGGAACACAATGGCTCAGATACAGTCTCCATGGCTTGCAGACCCCCCTGGGGCACAAAGGTTGAACTGCTTGTTCACCTCCTGGAGTCACATGGTCATGCGTTCCAGTTCCTGGAATAATAACTTTCCACATGCAGTAGTCACTTAAGCCTATCAACTAAGGCTAAAATCTTTAAGTTTTGAGTTCCCCTTTCAAAATGAGGACTTTTTTTCCCCATGGAAACCTAGTTTGCTGTGGTAGTTTGCCATCCACAATAGAGCTTCTAAAAACTCTCCAATTACTTCAAGCACCCAGTCTGCCTAGCACTCTGTTCCTCCTAACCCCAAACTTGTTACTAATAAAAGCAATGTTTCTCTACCGTTAATATGGAGACAGTGCAGCATCTAGTCTGAGTTGTCCTAGCTTCCATCCTCTCTATTTCAAACCTGTACACAGGTCCATTATCCCGCCTTTCTTCCCACACAATATCTCATTCACTCAGTCAATACCATTTATTAAGCACCTACCATGTGCCCAACACTATTTTAAGGCCTAGGGACAGACAGGGATTTAGGCGACAGGAGTATAGCACTGCTTTCAGCACCAGGGAATAAAATAATCTTTCATGGGATTTATATTCTAATGGGATGACAGGAAATTAATAAGCCACAGTGTTAAGTGCTGATAAGCATTATGAAAATAGATAAAGCATAGAAAGGGGATAAAGAATGTCAGAAGAAGAGATAAGACAAATGAATAAAGTGAGACCAGGAGCCACATGAATATCTGAGGGTAGAAAGTGCCAGGCATGGGGACCAGCAGGTGGTGGGAGCCTGGTTGGTTGGTGTGTCCCCAAACAGTGGTTCTTCAGTGTCATCTGGGACTTGTTAGAAAGGCAAATTCTCAGGCAACACCCTCCCCCTCATCAGGAACTCTGGGGGCTGGCCCAGCAATCTGAGCTTAAGGAGCCCTTCCCAAGTTGGAAGCTCAAGTTTGAGAACAGCTTTGGAGGACAAGCACCCAGGTGACACAGAGGTGAGTGGTTGAGGCGAGCAGTTACTCGTTCTTTGTTCCTGCTGTTCCCCTGCAGATAGCCCTCTATGTATTTTCTCTTTACATTGTGAGATATCTCATTCACCTCCACCTCTCTGACTCTGTGCCTCCGTGTAGGCGGCATATTTCTGGGGCAGCCCTTCCTCCTCCACGCCTGTCCCCTTTTCATGAGCTGCTTCAAACACTACGCCTCCTGCAAGAGGTCCCTGATGGTGCCACCAATCAGCGGTGACAGCTCCCTCCTCTGAAGTCCCAAAGCGCACTCTCTGTCATTTATCACAATCACCACATACTGCAGGGTGTTATGGTTGTTTGTGCATATCCTAGCCCTCCTTTTCGGTTATAAGTTGAGAGAAAGGTGCTGTATCTCATTCTTATCTGTGTTCTCACAGTCCCCAGCAGTGTTTGACGTATTCAGCAAAAGTTAGATGGATGGAAAGGAGGGAGGGAGAGAGGTAAGAAGATGAGAGGCAGGCAAGGAAAGAAACTGATAAATTAGGAAATTAAACTGCCAACATTTGCAGGCAGTTTTGCCAGGCTAGATTTCACCAATGACAAGTCATGATAAATAGAAACCATTTGTCCATTATGGCTGTAGGAAGAATGCCGGGGCCCCTAGAGCTGTACCCTTATGGGCCTAAGTGTGGTATTCCCTACCCTCATGTCATTTTCCCCTGCTTAGTGTGTTTCAGGTGCCACTCATATGATTTCCCAAATTTGGTCTTGGATATTTACTTACTCAGGCCCCCAAAATTGCTTCAAACAGCATTCCGCATTGGGGCGATATCTGAGGTTGAGCCTGAACTGCTGTTTCCTCTCTCCATCCAGAATGGCCGCCAGCTGTTCACCATGTTTATTGGTCATTGTCTTCTACCAAATATGGGGAAGTGACCTTGCCTTTTTGTCATTGTTGTTTATTCTCTAAGGAACACATATGAACTCATCTGAGATTTTAAATCTTTTCTTCTTCATCAATTCATGTTGAGTTGAATATCTTCTCTAGTCTTTGAACAATTTTCACAAACCAAAGTCTTTCCAATTTATCCCTCAGGAGTTTATTGTCCATGTTCTTTTATTTGACTCATCTTTTTGTAGCAGTTTCTTTTCTTTTTTTTTTTTTTCAGTAAGAAAATAAGTTTGTTTGCAATTCCTATACTCACTTCCCTTACTCAGATCACCATATACATTCCAGGGGCCACAGAAACAGAATGGTCCTGGAAGGAATAGGCAGTTTCCTTTAAAATAAGCAAAGAATAAAAACTCAAACAGACAGAATTGATCAAATAGAGTGCGATGTAGTTTAAAGTGTCCTCAGACTTAGAGCCTTGCATGACTGCAGCGCAGTGTGTGGGCCACAGGAGCAAACTTTAGTAAAATCTGTAAACATCCAGACAGAAATTGTGTGAAATCGTTTGGTCCCTGTGAGGATGGCATAGTCTCAGGAAGCCTTGACTTAAGAAGCTGTTGACGAAGAAGGGCAGACGAGGACCAGCTGGGAAATAGCAACAGGAAGGTCCCAAGGTTGAGAATCACTCTCCAGTTGTGACACTAATGCATAGCTTCTCAAGAAAAGGTATGACAAGCCAAAGGACTTGCCACCAGCTTGGCCTCTTTTTTGTATGTGAAAAAGCTTTTTTTCTTTAATGTAACTTATATAGAGAGTGTTTAACTACCAGATGAATAGCTCACTATGGGCCTAACCCTTGGTCAGTTAGTTCTTTCTTGGAAAGGGATCTTAATGAGAAATAGAGATGAAATGGTAAAGTGGAATTATTGCCAGTTCAACCACCTCCCCCAGAATTAAGCGTTCTAAACCAATCAGTGGGAAGTTGCAAAATCGACATGAGGAACCAATCTCTTTTCTCTAACAGTGAATTGTAAATGCTCAAAAGAATAATGTACTGAAAATGAAAAATTGGGGGGGTAAATATTTAACAAAGGTTTTGTACTCTTACACATACTGTATAATTTATTTACAAGTTATTAAGCACAGCGTCTGGTTAACATATTGTATCTTTAAGGATTAATTATTCCTAAGGTATTTTTATTCATTTTGTAGCACAATGGAAAGCCAGTTCTTCATTTCACCCAACCTAAAAATATCCATTAACTTAAAAAAAATAGAAACGGCCAAGTGGGGGCCCATGAGAATAATGTACCTTAAGTGGTAAGACCTGTAACTTTCGTTACCTGTTGTCACCAGCAAAGACACACAGTCAGTCACCTTGCTTTCACAGTTTGAGTGGTAATTCACATCTCCCACACTTTGTGGAACACCTTATATATTCGTTCCCTGTTTGTTTTAGACTCCAAGCCGTTTACGGGGCGACCCATTTTTAATAATTTGGTTTACGCTTGTAGGCCCATCTTTCTTGCCATGAAAAGGGGCGAATCATCATTTTCTCTCAAAACATTTATTTCCAGAACAGCACTTAACTTTGTCCTGAGCTCTCAGAATGCTCTTAGGTAGCGCTTATCACTTTGTGTTGACTTGCCTGTTTAATTGTTTATTCTTCCTGACTAATCTGTGTACTCTGTAGGGGAAGGAACCCTTTCTTTTCCTTCCTCAAGTCCCATCTCTACACAGACTGCAGATCCCTGTTTTATCATTGTTACATTTCTACCTACTGAAGTTGTACCACTGTAAGCTGCCAGTATTTGACTTTTTTCTAATTTAAAATAATGACACTTTCATGTGGTTCTGCCTAACATAAGCTTTAATTACAGACTTTTTTTTTTCATGCTCTGGGATACTAGCAGTTCATATGCAAAATTTTCATTAAAGTAGCAAAGATCTATCAAGTTTATCGAGTGTTTTGTTAGAGCTTCTCAAACTTTAGTGTGCAAATGAATTACCAGGAGATCTTGTTACCAATGCAGATTCACCTCCCAGCTTGGGTGGGCTGGGGTGGGCCTGGCACTCTGCATTTCTAACAGATTCGGGTGCTGCTGATGCTATCTACAGCCTTGGAAAGAGTTACTGCCTGTTTCCTCATCTGTAAAATTGAACTGATACTGAATTAGTTTATATATGTAAACTGCTTAGGAGAGAACATAACACTTAAAACTCCATAAATGTAAGCTCTTCACAGCATGAATATTTTCTGCAGTTGCATTTCTAAGAAGCTTTCCTAAGAGAGTTATCTCAAATGGTGGGCAAAGATTGAGAGTGAAGGGAGAGATGTTGCTCACCAATTTATTTATTTAATCAAAATTTCAGTAACTACCTGTATGTTCACCAATAAGGGAAAGGTTAATTATAGTGCAAATTACGGAATCTTTGTGCCCACTGTAAGTGTCTACAAATAATTTTTAGTGCTCAAGGTACAGTGTGAAATGGGGAGAGAACAGGGGCCAGAGCTGCATGACTAGCAGCTCGTGTAGCCATGGTTTCTTACATATGATACAGTTCACTACGTCTGGGGGAAAGTGCCCCCCAAATATTAAGTAATTGTTATAACCAAGTGATAGCATGATAGATGATATTTTTCTTCCTGTTGTATTTTCTCTGTATTTACTCCTTCTACATGAAGCGTAAACAATTTTTATGTTCCAAGAAAAAGTAATCCAAAACACGTGTCGGTCCCCGCCCCACAGCCCCACCCTGCCAAAAATTCAACCCTACAACAAGGATTTTGTCTTCCCTGGTGCCTTATGCCAAGATGCTCTAGAAGCATTGCAAACAAGAACCAAAAGTCAGTAAATTTAATAAATATACTGTATTCAGGGCCAAATTAATGACTAAACATTTTTAAAGCATGTTCATTTTTTATTTTTCAGTGAAAATGAGATTTTGGGGCATTCCGTCGAAGCATTAAATGGCCAAAGCGGCTGCCTTGCTGCGTGGTCACGTAGATCCTGGGGAGTCTGTAAAACACAGGAGCAGGGCTTGAGGCTGTTCAGTGCAGAATAATACCAGAAACAGCCAGCGTCAGGCTGATATGTGTGTTTAAGTAGATGAGTGTTCAAAGAGAAACCTTTTAGTAGTTTCAATACCACAGTGTGATTCAATTTGTATTCAGATTTTCATTTAAAAGTTAATAAAATGGGTCAGGAAAAAGCACTTGAAATGACTGAGGAGAGAATCCATTATGCTTTTACATATATTCCCCTATGACATATATTTTTCCCAGCTGGAGCTACCCCATTAATATTTTGAAAAGAAATTCAGGAAAAATAGTTGCTAGCAGTTTCCCACACCATCGATTTCTTTGTGAAGCTGCCATAATAGTGACAGTCAGAACCTAGTCTAGGTTGAATGCCTTTTAACTTGCCAAAACAGATTAAGGGCTATTTCACTTTGCTTTTGTGGAGCATAGATTGAGAGGAAAAATTAGTCTGCATAAATTTTCTACCACTCCATTGCCAGGTAAAATCCTTTATCTTTAATTTTTACCTGACTTGTAGTACTTTGAACTTCTCACTTTGTGGGCAGATATCACCTAGGATCTGTGGATGCTTGAGTCTCTCCCTAACCAGAAACTTCTACCTTAAAACTAAAAGAACTTTTGAATAAAAACCACTTTTTAATCCCTTGCATATAATTTTTCTTTGCCTCCTTCTTGTGCATTCTAGAACCTTGATTAAAGAGAATTTTGTCTTAAAACCAAGGCTTCTGGTTAAAAAATATTGGAAAAGATGAGCTTTGCATCTGTGTAGCTGATTGCAGTTTAATGCTGGGTGACTCATTATCATCCAGAAAGATGGGCCTCCAAAATAGGATGCCCCCCAAAACACTGAATGTCTAGCATTTACTTTATCACCTCCTTATTTTAAGTTGTGTATGTTTATAATATAGGTAATATGTTGGTACAGTAAATAATTTATGTAAATGATTTAAAATAAATATATAGAGACTGGGAGTGCTCACAATATTCAATTATGGAGATTTAAAAATGGAGGGGATGATTATCTCAAGATTCCATTCAGCCAGCCAACAATTGCATATACTGGGACCTATATTTATTTATTTATCAAATTTGCATGGAGCACCTATTTATCCCACATTGTTTCTGACATTAGGAATATAAAGGGTGAAGAATAAGGCAGGCAAAGGCTCTCTTCTTGTGAAGCCCGTATTTTCGTGAGGGAGATTGATAATGCACAAATGAACAAACAATAATAATCACAGCTTCTTACAACAGATATAATATAAATAAACAAGATACTTTGATTTTCATTTAGTCATTCAACAAATGCTTATTGGTCATCCGCTATGCACCTAGTACTGTGGTGAGCATTCTGCACAACACAGGTGTGGTGCTTGCTTTCATTGAGCTCACACTCAAGTTGAGGTGGCAGGTGTTCGTCGAAACTGTGATTAAAGATGTAAAGAAGTCGTACGGTGTTACCAAGTCAGGAGGAACTGACAGCTGAGAGTTGGGAGATGAGTCTAAGACAAGAGAGGGATTGCTGGGGATGTTATTTAAGGCAGGACTTTGAATGATGCATTTACCGGGAATGGTTATTATAGCAGATGAGAGGTCGTGAGAAATGTGCTCTTTCCATCTAAGGAGAAGGAAGTAATAGGTACATGATGTTTACACTATTCACTGATGATTTTTAATAGTATGGCTTTTAAAGGAAATTTGGCCCAATTGCTTGCTTTTATATGTGTATATCTCAGATTTTTTCAGCTACTCCCCCTCTGCATGTGTGACATACAAGAACTGTACTTTAAACTCTGATGTGTGTGAGAACAACGAAGGTGCCTTTCCTGAACTCAGTTTTGAAACGCTAGAACTGGCCGTGTCCTTCCATTGTAAAGCACACCTGCCATAGTGAGTTGGAGCTCAGTGGGGCCCTTTGCTTTGTGCATGGGGCTTTGTGAGTATTAGCACTGGCTTCAAGAGGCAGTGGGGCTGCTGTGAGTTGGCTGCAGAGTTGAAAGAGGAGGTTGGAGGGAAATGTCAGAAGGAAATCTCAGATGTGACTATTAAGTATGTGAAGTTTACCAAAGACAACATACCACAAGGAAATCAGAGCCAAATGTCAAGAGGCTCCTCTATAGGCAGAGAAGGATGTAAATGCGAGAAAGTCACAGGGGAGGAGATATACCTTCTATTCAATACTCTGATATAAACATTTTTTCTTCCCAGGAATCTTCATAGGCAGTGCATGAGAGTAAAAAAGTGTGACTGGACATGTATCTTTTGCTCATTTTTCTTTTGCTTCTTTCTTTTTCCTTTTGCCTTTTTTTTAAATCAATTGTTTAGACAACCATATATTAGGGCTATTAACCTTTTGTATCACTTACTACAAATATGCTTTTTTTTTTTACCAATTGTCATTTGTCTTTTGACTTTTTCTATAAGACAAAAGACAATATAAACAATTTTAATAGTTATAAATTCAAATTCTTAATTTTTCCTCCTTCATGGCATTTAGATATGTGTTGTTTAAAATGTCAAATATCTCTCCCACTCAAAGTTATGAAAATGTGGGGTTTTTTTCTCTTCTGATTTTGCAGTCCCTTTCTTTAGGCCTTTAATCTATATGGAATCATTTGTTTCATTTTTTTTTTTTTTTTTGCACATGGTGTGAGGAAGAGTATAACTTAATTTTATCCTAGATGGTCATTCACAGAAGAGGACATGCAAAGAGCCAATGTATACTAAAAGGTGCATTTCCCACAGAAGGAAATTCATATTAAAGCAATAAAGCCCCATTTTGCATGCTATCAGATTAGCAAAACTTTCAAAGATTGAAAACGCTCAGTGCTGGTGGGGTGTGGGAGAAATTAGAACTCTCGTACAGTGCTGGTAGAAACGTAAAATTGCTGTACATTCCTTGGAAAATAATCCAGCAGGATATAATAAGAGTTAGGACCTTGGCACCCTTGTGCTGAGCAATCCCATTCGTTGGAAAATACCAGTCCAAAATAAAAGAACTCGCATATGTTACCATGTTTATGGCAGCAATGTATGTAGTGATTTTTAAAAGAGACCTGAAAGCAAACTAAAAGTCCATTGATAAAAAAATGATTGGAAAAATGTTGACACACATTCGTCTACACAGTGGAATATTATTCAGCAGTAAGGGGCGGGGTGCAGGGCTAGGCGCCCAGCAGGAAGGGGAGCAAGAAGTGCACTGGTGCGCAGGCGCAGTGGCAGTTGGGGGAATCTTGCGTTGCCAAAACAGTGGCAGCAATGGATGTGGATAATCTGGGCCTGGGCTATTGTGGTTGATAGCGATACCATCCGCAGGAGCCATGTTATGAATGCATAAATAAATGGAACAACAAATTGGAAAAAAAAAAAAAGAAAGTCAGGCTAACCAGGCTTCTGCCACTTTTGATAAGCGCACTGTTGAGTGAAGAGTCTGTAAGCACGCTTTTCACTTCCACGGCATCTCTCACGGCCTCGAAACACAGCAGACACCAGAGAATGAGAATTCCAAAAGTATGGGCACTCGAAAAAGAATATTCTTCCAGCAAGCTCAACTGTTCTGTTATTCATTTAATGACTGGCCCTCCTATTACTTAATTCTAAATTAATAGAACCGTGTCTTTTCTGCTTTGTCTCTTCAGTTTGCTATTTCTGCTGTCCTGTTATGTCCTAGATCAAATAAAATCAAGTTAGATTCTAGAACAAAACACGCATTATGACAAAGGATGCGTTATGAGCACATACTGACCTAGAGGAATGTGCATGACATATTATTAAATGAAAACAAAGTTCTAGAGTAATGTGTGTACTCTTATTTTTTTAAATTAGCTAATTTTTGCATTGCTGGGATGTTTGGGGTGTTGTGTGTGTTGATTCTTTTCCTTTTTTTCTTTTTTAGGAGGTGGGTTAGAGATAGTGACAGTAGTCTTCTGTGACGGTAGATTCCCTTCTCCCTTAAATATTAAAATGATCTGAGATAGCAACATGTAATTATATATATCATAAGAGCTAGATGAGAGGAGAGGAAACCTGGGTTCAGTTAGGTTAACATGTCTTGGGGATGTCATTGTGTTCATGACATCTCTCCTTCCAACACATGTTGGGAAAATAAAGGAGAAAAAATCAAATGCTTCAAGTGCCCATGAAATTAAGGGCATCACAGGGCAAGGTGATAACGTTTCCGCTGCAATGTTTCCATTTGCTCTACTTAAAGACCCAGATTTTCAAGTCCATACATTAGTGTCCATTTCAGCCCAGTAGAGAAGGATCATCCTTTTCTCATTTGGGAAAGACTCGGTGCCTTGAGGCTCACACTTAGCACATGGAAAAGGCAAGCTCATCCTGGATCGCAGCCTGCTTTACATCACAGAATCTCCCAGTCATAGAATGATATAGCTAGAAAGAACTGAGGTGACCTCAGAGCTGATCACTTATCAGAATTACCCGCAGATTCAACAAACGTAAATAAAAACACCCTGGAAATATCCCAAGTATACTGAATCAGAGTATCTAGAAACTGGGTCCAGAAATCAATTTTTAAAAATGATTACCAAGTGATTCTGATGCATGGCATCTATAGAATAATGTCTGTGAACCACTGATGAAATTTATCAACTAAGAAGGTCAAGCTACCTGCCAAAGGTAACATAGGCAGTAATGGCAGCAAACATCTGTAAAGCTCCTACATAAAAAAGCCTTTTAGGGCTACGCCCTCCTGCACAGCAAGCAGATGTGTAAAAGTCAAACATGTTTGCAAAATTTCATTTTTTTCACACACTTGAAGCCACTAATCCTTGATACGGGTTTTTGTTAAAATAACATATCAGCTTTGCCATAAAAAAAGCGTCACCCTGAGCCTCTGTTGTTAATCTGCACCTGACCCTCTCAGTCACTGTCCGGATATTGGTTGTGTCCTAGTCTTTAGGCACAGTGCATAATATATACTCTGTATCAAAAACTAAAAGTCCTCTGGGCAACACTCTCCTTTAAAACTTTTGAAAGTGAGGTTAGTGTCCACATCTTAGCATATATTCCCTTCCTTTCTGGGTAATGGATGTGTAACTTATTTAAAAGTTAAAAGAAAATCTATTGACACCAGACCTTCAATATCTGAAACCCTTGAAGAATATCACCACTTAAAGAGAAAGAAAGACCAAATGGAAAGGGAACCTTTTAGAAAAACAGAGACAAAGCAAATGGCACGCATGGTATTTCTAGTTAGCCTCGAAGGCAGTAAAGTGCCAGATGTCATACAACAAAGTCTGAGGGGACTGTGTAACCTAATGGGCGTGGCCCGAGTGCTCAGCTTTTAAAAGCTCTTGTGCTTATAAAAACAAGCAACTTGGCACCATTAACTCCATATGTGAGATTTAAGACTTTTTTCCCAGACTGCATTTGATTTATTTAAGCATTTGTAATGCTTACCTTTTGTGTTGAAAGGGAGAGTATAAGTGAATGAAATGTTTGTTCAGCTCCTAAAATGGGGTCTTTCACATAGTAGGGTGCTTAGTAAATATTTGGTGGCAGTATTACCTGCTCCTTCTAACTGGGCAGTTGGAAAAGGAAAGACCAGCTGAAGTCGATGTCTCTTGAGTTGAGTAGGCCCCACCAAGCACACTTTGCTCCACTGGAGAATGAAGTCATCCAGGAAAGGATCAACATTCTGAAGAAAAGCCAGAGCAAAGTTGTAATTGAGCACAACATCCTTAATTCAAAAAAATCAGAGTGAGACCTTTGTTAAGTTTAAGGAACACAGCACAGAGATACAATTATAGCATTACCAAAGACCACTCCTTCCTTTTTTTAAGTTCTGTTTCATAGAAGCTGGTGACATTATCCAAATGCGGTGTTGCTCACTTCTGTCTGACCACTTCTCTTCAATCTCCATGGCTGGGCCCCTCCCCCAATCCACTCCCACCCTCTCCTCGTGCTTAGGTTCTCTTACTCAGGGCTGTCTCTGTGAGCTCTGTACTCCCAGTCTCAAAGATGTGAATTGTTTTCATGGCTTCAGCTATTGCCTGTGTTCTGATGAGTCCATGCCTTTATTTCCAGTCCTGGCTTCTTACCCATAATTCAGTCACACCTGTCCAGTTGGCTGCTGGATGTTTCCATGTGGATGCCAACCTCTCTGAGACGGTTCATCCTTTTTAGTCCACATACAATCTTCCTGCCTCTTCTCTCTAGTCTCATTGAAGTTACAGGAACTCAACCACCCTGAGTGGAAACCTCTGTCACTTTTCTTTCTCCCCTAGTTCAGCAGCTCACCAAGTCCTTTCACTCCTGGTTTTCATAAGCTCCTCCATGGTCTCGTTTCTCTCATGCCATATTCATTATTTTGTGTGTGTGTAGCCATCACAACCCAAAACTTGCCTCTCTGCTTCCAGTTTCACTCCCTCCAGTCTATTCTGTGCTTCGGTACCAAATTAATCTCCTTGAAACGCCTTTCTGTTACATCACTCTGATGATTCTGAACACTTCCGTGGGCTGTGCCATCTCAAGAACTATGTCAAAATTCATTTGTCTGGGATCCCGGAGCACCTACAACATGGCCCTCTACAGCTCTTTCCTTTTCCTACTTGAACTCTTTTCACTTCAAAACAAATCTCTTCTGATCAGCGTGATCTGCTGGTGTCCCCAGACACGACCACGGCATGCCCACCCTCTGTTCACCTCACGTGGGTGCTGTCCTACACTCTGCCCTTTCATCTGAAAGGCCCCTGCCCTTCAGCTTCTAGTTTTAAGTTCCAGCTCTATCATGACCAAACACGCCCACAGAGACATTTCTCTCCTCTACCAGCTTTTCTTGGTTAACTCAAGGCATCTTTAGAGCTAAACTGCAACTACTTTATGACTCTCCCAGTGCTTTAAAAATAGTAAATTCTCAAAAAAAAAAAAGATTTTGATTCGATTTAGAGCATGGTCCATTGTCTAAACATGATTTTCAGTTCGACTTGCCCAAAAAAAATGAAAAGAAAAAAAAAGAGCCAAAAGAAAAATTTGAAAGCTGGGCTCAGTTTTTACCCTCCACCTAGGGTTCAAACAAGAACTGTGAATCGAATTTAACCCTTACCTGTCTTTGTTCAAATAATCTGACACTTGGGGAAGGGTATCAGCTCAGATAACAATATAGAAGAAAGACTCTTGCCAGAGGAATTGTTCTGACTTCCTAGTTTGATCAATTTTAGAGGGAGTTTCTAATGTGCATGCTTACCCCTTACCACAGACAGTACATAACCCCTGGTCCTCCTTAGACCTAAATGGTTTCCCTAAGATTCTGCAAATTCTGTGCTCCTGATTCTTATCCAGAAGAATAAATTATTATTTTATCTAGCTGTGTTTTCTTTAGCCCAAATTAGCTTAGAAAGAAAGGAAGAGAAAGAAAGAAAGAAAGAAAGAAAGAAAGAAAGAAAGAAAGAAAGAAAGAAAGAAAGAGAGAAAAAGAAATTCTTAAAGCCCTTGATTGAGTTTTGGAATACATACATTGTTTTCTTAATTATGCCAACTAGGATTGATTAGGAATTGAGTAGTTTTAATAGTAGATTAACTATTCTAGAAAATGGTAGACTCAGAGATTGAACCTGAGTAGGCTTTCTTGGGAGAATGCAAATGTAAGTCTTCTGGAAGGCGATAGAACTTAACGAAAGTTACACTTGCAGACATTCTCATCTCTTTGTGTCTTCCCACGTTATACATTCAGTCCCAACGGTGTTTACCTGCTTCTACTAACAGTAGGCCAGTGAAGCTGAAGCCAAGGTGTCAACAGGGCTCTACTCCCTCTGGTGTTTCCAGGGGAGAATCCTGCCCTTCCTGTTTCCAGCTTCTGGTGACCACTGACTGTGGTCACCTCGTTCCAAACTCTTTCTCCATAGTCACATTGTCTTCTGCACTCTTCTGTATATCAAATCTCCTGCCTCTCTCTCAGAAGGACACTTGTGACTGCGTTTCAGATCCACCCAGACAGTCAGACTAATCTCACATCTCAAAATCCTTAACTCGATCACATCTGCAGCGTCCTTTCTTGCCAAACAAAGGAGGATTTACAGATTCCAGGGTAAGATGTGTACGCCTTTGGAGGGGAGAGGCACTATTCAATGATTAACTATTAGCATTTTGTTTATACCATGCATAATTAAAATGTTAAATTGTAAAGCAGCAAGAATATTCTTAGAAGAATATTTATCATTTGGTTTACAATGGATAACTCTGGGGACTGGGTTGGTGGGGAATTTTCATTGTTGGTATTATATGCTTTTTGAAGCATTTTACTCTTTTTCAAAGAGCATGTGTTTGATATGTTTGCACTTAGGGATAAAGCAATAAGGATTAAAGAGAAGAAAGGGGTACTTCCGGCAATTGAGTGTCTTTATTATTCCTTATTTTGCGGTGCTTATTTCCAGCATTCCCCCGCTTTCTTCCCTGCACAGCTGCTCTCCTTTCACTCATCTGTGCAATTTGGATTGAAAACACCCTTCGGGCAATTACATCCAAACTCGGATTTGCTTGGCTTCAAAGTCCCTGCCGTTCCCTCTGTTGTAAGCTATTTTTTTTTCTAATTTCTTCCTTCAAAGACCAAAGAAAAGTTTCCAGAAGGAAAGGGACAAAGAGGAGAATCAGAGGGAGCAGAAAATATTTCTTTTTGACCTGTGCTCTGAGACCATTTTGGTTTTGGTCTCTCCTCCCTTCGACGAGGGCTGCGGTGCCCTGCTCCGTGGGGACTCCGTCAGCTCCTCCTTCGGTTCTAACTCCCTACCATTTGTGGGAGGGTTTTGTTACGGTGGTGGTTAATGTTGTTGGAGTTGCTATGGCTTTCATTTGTTCACTTTCTCAAGCCATATTTTTGAAGCAGTTGCTATTTTTCAAGGAATTGTAAAGAGTTGGCTGAGGATATAGTTAAGAATAAGATAAAGGTCATGCCCTCAAAAGTTGTAGTGTCCATTTTTCCACTCTCCCCTCAATCTGCTGCCAAGTGCTAGTATCACTGGGTCAGGATGCGTCCAGTTCACTGGCGACTAACAATTTCTTACACGGCTCTCTTCTCTAACATTCAGTTTCTTTACAAATGCATCAGAAGGGCCAAAGAGGCCATATGTTGGATAACCAAACTAAAACATTTTGAATTAGACAAGACTGTTGTTTCTCTCTAATGCAGATTTCATAGTCTTAAAGGACAAATTTGGAAATCCATAACTTTTCTCTAAGAGTATGAAAGAATTATAGTCACTATTTTAAGTCTAATTGGCCATAACGAAAAAGGCATTTGCAGTTTTGTGTGACACAGGACATTTTCCATGTTGAAATAATCAACTGTTTTAACATGCATTGGTAATCAGGCATTTAATTAAATCAACTTGGTTTTTCATTAGGTGCATTTATTATCCTGTCTAGTCACAGATAAACACAGCTGGTATGGGCATTGGTTGGAATATACTCTGGAAAACGGAGGTGGGAAATTTTTTAAAATCTGCCAATAATCTCCTCCCTTTATTTACTTTAAATATTGCAGAGAGAGGCTAGTTTTCATCAATAAGGCAAAAACAGAGTAGATATTTTTTTTATTTTTTAAAGATTTTATTTATTTATTTTTAGAGAGAGGGGAAGGGAAGGAGATAGAGAGGGAAACATCAATGTGTGGTTGCTCTCACATGCCCCGAACTGGGGGCCAGGCCCGCAACCCAGGCATGTGCCCTGACTGGGAATTGAACTGGCAACCCTTTGGTTTGCAGGCCCACACTCAATCCACTGAGCTACACTAGCCAGGGCAGAGTAGATATTTTTTAAAAGAGGGAAATCACGTAGGTAGATGAATTATGGAAAACATACAGCCAAGCTTCTCAAACTTAATGTGCATTGAAGTTACCTGGGAGTATTCTGAAAAGGCAGATTCTGATGTAGTGGGGTTGGGTTGGGACCCAAGATTCTATCTTTCTCACGAGCCCCAGGGTTTAATCTTAGCAAGACCAAGAAGAGTCAGTCAACTTATTCAGGGTCACTGCTTTTTGAGAAATCGAGAGAAAATCCAGAGCTTGACTCTAAGATGTTTCAGTCCCCCATATCTTCTCTCTTTAGGTGCCAGATGGTAGTATTCCTTTTGGCAACTTAAAAGAGACTCTGGTCCAGAGGAGGTGTCTCTCTGATATCGAAAGTCTGCAGAAGCTCCTCATTTCTTTTAGCTGCTTGGTGTAGTCTGGTCTTTAAAACTGTATGTATTTTTAAATTCCAAAATGATACTATCAATTCATTGAGAATAGAAACAGGATCCTCCAAGTGCTGGATGCATATTAAATATTTACCAAATGTGTCTCTAATTGAATATAATGATTCCTCTGTTTCTGCAAAGTGTTTCCAGTAAGCCCAGTCTATCAGCTGCCACTTTGGCCAATAAAATAACTGAGACAGTTTAGGGAGGCCCTTAATTCTAAGCTTTAATTGTTAACAGGGATTGATGGCAGTTTTAGGTTAAAGCTCAGTATTAGAATACGAAGGACACCCTAAGAACTTTGGGAAGTTGTCACCACGTAAGCATGCCTGCTTTGTCTATCCTCACCATTAGGATAGTGCTTCTACTCCCAATGCCCTGCATGTGATACCTCAGTCAGAGTGAATTTCCTTTCAATAACATTTTCTTCTGTTTTTACGTATCCCTAGTCCTCCACCCATGGGATAATCCTGTATATTTTATAGAATGATGAGATCTTGGGCAACTTGTGTACCCCAGCACCAGCTATGATGCCTCTTGTTCATGTATAGTAAGCAGATGTACAATATTTATGGACAGATTCAAACTTGGGGATATTTTGAATAATTAAAGGACATCCTTCTAAAGAACCCCATTCCTAGACAACAATTTTAACCTGGAGATTTTAAATACTTCTGAGATCACAATTATTTGAATGTGGAGCTTGTGTAAAACCAACAGGATTAAAATTCGTAGGTGGCCAGCATTTAATAATCACCAGATCCTGAATTTCATGTCCGTCCCTCTGCTAAGCATGAGAAGCAGAAATAAATAGCTGTTGAATGCAGCTCTAAATTGAAATTACATACAGAAGCTAATTTAATATAGACAACTAAAGTAGCCTTCCACTTGCCAGTATCCTATAAAATACATCTTCTCTTCAATCGTAAGAAAAACTGAATGATGCCATTTGGAGGCTGGGAAACACTTTAGCAACGCTCATTGTGTCCAATGCTTATGACGGAAACTGCAATTATAAATCTGTACCTTAGAAACAGTGGATGAAATATTCCCAGGCTGCCTACAAACTGCCCAGAATGATCTAATTCTTGTTATCCAGAATGTGTGTGTGCCAGGTTCCACCAAGCTTAAATGCTAGAGCAGGGAAAGAATTGTTTTCCCTCCTCTTTTTTGAAAAGCTGAGCCATGAGCTCATTCATGGAGTATATGACTTCTTGGAGTCACTCATAAAAACCTGAAATGAGGAAATAACATAGCTAAATATAGCTGCAGACAAGCTACTTCACCAGGTTCTGTATTCAGTCTTTTTCATGTACCAAAATAAATAAATAAATAAATAACCTTCAGGTAAAACTATTTCCTCTATTAAAATGATCAATGTGGCTGTTGAAAAACAAGTTTTCCCTAGAAAAAGAGCTAGTCTATAAAATGAGTTTACTTTTCAGTGGAGAAGGCTTTCTGTGTATCCTAACATCTCTGTTTCAGTGACCTCTCTCTGGCCTGCTAGAAAGACCTTTCATAGCCCACAGGAGGGTTCCTGCTCCAAGATTAAGCTTCCCAAAACAGGTCTGAGTTATCTTTATTTTGTTTCTGTGCACGATAATGCCCTCCTCTGTGGTGAATCCACAGGCACTAGAAATGTGTTCTGGGTGTCCCTCCGCTTTGTGATAACATGGGAAGCCGTGCTGACTCACATGCTTTGCTGACTTCAGTTCCTGACACAATTCTCCCTGCTACTGCCCAACAGCACTGACAGTCCACTGAGGGTGTAAATGCATGTCTGCAAATTGGGCTAGTGGCTCTCCTGACATGCCAGACCCTCCAGGGCATAAGGTGGTAGCTTTAATTGTCCAATAGCACCGTTTGTCCCCTCCCAAGCTGTGCCAAGGCCTGGGTGGGGGAGCTCTGCTCCCACTGAGTCCCAACTGCCTCAGCCCCGGAATGACTCCAACACCACTCCCTGCTGCTGAGCCATCTCCATGCCAGTCGGGCTGGGATTTGCTCCCATCACAACTAGGTACTTACCCAAGTGTGCGTGTCTGTGTGGGTTGCTGCACACTCACCAGGTCAAAAGTACTGGCAGTGGGGAGGGAGAGAGAGAGAAGAGAGAGCCTTCCTCGCATGAGGATATGGAATCTGTCCCAATGCAGGTCATCTTGGACTCCGAAGTATTTTACAGTAATACTGAATCTGTCTACCGTGTGTCTACCGCACCACTGTGGCAGTGATTTCCACACGTGTGTAAACACACAGTCCTGAGAATCTACACGTTTTGAGCACAGCTCCGTGTGACTCCTGTGTGAGCAAGTGTGGATCATGTCTGTGGGATGGGAATTCTCTAATAGGAATTTGGCAAAGGTGTATCTTAAAAAAATCCGGCTTGCTGATCTCCTTCACCTGGTCCTGTCTGCCACCTGACCTGAATCAACATCCCAATGCCTTGCTATGAGTAATCCTACCTGTTCTACTTAATCCCATGAATAATCAATCCTATGTAAATTGCTAATGCCCCTGATAAAAACCCTGGCTGGACAAGCCAGGGGGCTTTTTCCTGGGATTGGGAGGAATCAGCCACGTAGCCCCGTATTACTTTCCCCGCGTGTCACGGTATGGCACGCACCGAGTCACGGCAACCACGGGTGTCGGCTGGTCCGGCCTACCCCGTGTCACACCACCAGGGTGTTGATCGGGGTCCTGCCAGACTGTCTTTCCCGCAACCACCACTTCCCACCTGATGTTGGGGACTCACTGCTGACTGGCTCCTCAATAGACAGACACACTGTCCCTTTCTCTTGAATTCTCTCCTTGGGCTCTGACATCCCTTTTTGAGAACAGCTTATGTAAAGTGACTCCCTTTCTTTCAGGTGTGTGTGTGTGTACACGGGCATGCACACACTGCTGTTGGGTACACAGTTCGGATCCCACCCCACTCCAGACCTGGAGCCTTCTCGGGCTTGTGTCAGTGAGCTGATGCAAATAGATATAAGCACTCCCCATTTTATTGCACTTAGCTTTATTGTGCTTCACAGATGTTTTGGATTTTTTTTTGCAAATTAAAGGCTAGACCCTTCACCAGCAAAAGGATTATGATTCATTTTATTGTGATATTCCCTGTATCACAGTGCTGTAGAACCAAACCCACGACATCTCTGCGGTATACCTGTGCTTAGGAGAGAGGGTACCCAGTTCAACAAACTGGATTAATGTGAGTGGGATCCCAGACCAAATGGCCCCTGCTCCTGTATCCTGGGGCTCTGAAAATGAGTGCTGTTACCTATCATGAGTTTGGTTCAGATTCTTTGTAGAAAACCTAATGGATCTGATATTTTCTGCATTGTTTATCATAGATAGTCTGGGTTTTGTAACAAATTAGCATTTGAATTGTGTATTTGTTAAGGGTTTATTGTTGGCAAGTAAGAGAAACCAATATGAGCTACTTTAGACCAAAATGGGAAATTTGTTGCAAGGATTCAGGCAGGACTCTGGGGACTGCAAGGTATGACCGTGGACTTTCCTTAGAGCCCTGTGCTCCTTGGGCCTTTGTTTTCAGTCTCTTTACACCACAGTTGAAATCCAAAATTCTGGGCAGAAAGCATTGGGTATCTCTTTGACCATGTTCCAGCCAGCTAAGGCCGGGGAGGCAGTTTCAGGTAACTCAGATCACATGACTGGACCAAACCCCAGAGAGAAAGTGTAGAGATGGGGCTCTCTATGGACCAGACTCTAAAAAGTAACCACTGTAGGAAGTATTTATTCATCTTTTTCTTTAATCATCAAGACAACATTAATGATTCAATGACTGCAGTTCTTTAAGTGATCCTGATGACCATAAGTTGAAATGTTTTTCAGAAAGGAAAGGAAATTTCACAACAAACCCAGTGGTTCTGAACTTGGATTCCCTGGACCCGCTAAGGTCATGCAGGGGTTCTTGATGTTCTGTGAAGCTTGAGTATGTCTGAAAGGCCTTCGTTTATTTATCATGGGAAAGATGCACAAGATCATGAGAACCTTGAGTGTCTTTGATTTAGGCTAAAATGATATCAACCTGATGTAGTAGTAATGCTCCTTGTTCATCATGATGAGAAATATTTGTTATATATCATTTTCTTTGGTAAACAATGGAGACAGTATTTAAATAAACTTAGTGTGGTAGCAGTCATGGTAATAAGAGCAAACACTTAAACAGTGTTTTCTGTGTGCTTGCACACTCCTGAGCACTACAGACATGATCTTTCCAAGCCTGGTGTTCATGGAAGAGGGAAAAGGGGGTATGTGAGTGTCAAAAAAAGATTGGGAGCCGCTAACCCAGGTCTTCAGTCACAGTTCAGAGTCCGCAGTAATCCTGATGCAGAAGTAAAAACATTCCACTCTTAACAGGGAGTTACAGTTCTTCCCAGGAAAAGTTTCATAAACGAGCCTTCTCTTGTTTGCCACCTGTGGTTTCGGTTCTTGCCACAGTTTCGCACATTCCTAACTTCTGGGTTTGGTCTATTTAACCCCCTGGGTACTTTTGCATTCCCTTACCATGTAGGGCATCTGAGGTTCGCTGCAGTTTTTCAAAATAAAATTCTCACCAGACTATAGAATACCTTCATGGAGCCATCATGCAGGTCTATCACACTCTTTGTTCTTCAAAGAATTGGAAATGTGTTCTCTGATCTGCACGTTTTCGCAGTCATTGGCTATCCTTTCAAAACTAAGAAGGAGCTGTCTAATAACGATTCAAATTTAAATATTACCTGTTTGTAAGATAGTGAAGCAGGTACTTTTTTGCACGCACTCTTTGTTACCCTCTAAGAAATGAGTAATATTCTCTCCCTTTACAGAGGAGGTAACTGAAGCTCAGCAAAGTAAATGCTTTGATGTGTAAGTGCTCAACAGCAGCCCTAGAATGGAGGCTATAAAGTTCCAGGTAGCAGGGATGGTACCTGGAATTTCCTATCATATTCCGTAGCACACAAGGGGCCCACAATAAATACATGCGTGAAGAATAAATGAATGACTTTAAGTGCAAAGTCTATGCCCTCTCCTGTACTCCAGGTTTCCTCTGAGATTCCCCCGGGATGTGCTATGTGTCTGAGTGAAGAAATAATCATTTCCATCAGCACAAATTAGCACGTTTATAATATTCTGTTGTCATAGAATATATGTCTATTTCTAGCCATTGTCTTGTCTTTATGTGTTCCTGGCTGACGAAGGCTAGTTGGAGACTGTGGAGACAAATCATCAGAAATCCGTGATTGCAGGGGAGGGGTGATCAGAATTTTCTGTTCGAATGATCGTGTGTTGCTATTCGAGCCACTAAAACATGCCTGCTAATTCTGGGATATTTTTATTCCCAGATAACATATACAATGCAGCTCACGTGCAGTAAAATTACGGTACATTTTCTTGTGTCAATATGTTTAGTTGTTGCTGTTTTATAGCATAACGAATAAGTCCCAGGAAGGAAAGATGAAAACAGAGGAGACCCATGCTGTAAAAATCATCCTTTAGGCAGCATTGCCCCAGCTTTAACTGTATATTTTGTTGATTATAACACATTGTTTTAAACCTTGGAGTTGTAGCTCTAATGATTCATTTGTCTCTGAAAAAAATACCAAAAGAATTTCAACATCTATTCACTGAAGTCTTTTGTGAATCCCCCAGATTGCAAAAGACTTCCTTTGTCCAGGGCAATGCCACCCAATGATTGCTGCAGAAAATTGCTGTATTGATTCAAAACAATGGTTTATAGTAGCTTAGCAAACAGAGTTTGAGGTTAATCACCAGAAACAGTTTTTCTTTCAGAGTGTATACACTGCCTGACATTTATAAAACTGAAAGAATGTGTGCTCTTCAACTTGTAACCATGCCCGTGCCGTGAGCCACTTTAAGTAAATATGTAAACATCCGCTGCAGAGACCCGCAAAGACTTCACCGCTTCAGGTCCATAAACAACGGTTCTCTATTAAAACTACTATACTGGAGTGTTCAAAATGGACTAAAAAAGTCACATGGAGAAATACATAAGAAAAACCCTGGCTTCACAGGCCTCATCATAGTATGAGCCTAAACAGAATACTTAGACCAGAACGTGGTAAGCTTTTTGAGTCGTGGACCACTATGTGACTCTGATGAATGTGATGTACCTGCTCCTCCAAAATGGGAATATGCACAAACTTTTACACATGGTTTTAGAGGATTCTCTAACCTCTGAAGCTCATCCAACTCAGGTAAGAACATGAATATCACTTCAAATTTTAGGCAGGAGCCTGCTTAGACTTAAAATTGTTAGTTAGTTAACTAATTAATTAATTCATCTATTTCACCCCTTCTTTATTACACACATATGGCTTCAAGTGCCCAGAAGCCATCATGCTCTCACAGGAAAAGTTATTACAGTAATGTGCATTTGATACCATAGCATTTTTCCAGATCTTTCCCTTTTTATCTCAACTAGGGATTAGCTTGTTTTGCTTACTTCAGGTGGAATGGCCTGCCACGAGCTTCTGATCTTTGTGGTTTCCTCTGGAAACTTATTTGAAGCCATATTTGGAAAACAAAAAGGACCTGGACCTAGAATGTAGTAATAAAGTGTCTGGGCACCATCCTTGCCTTTTGCAACTAACCCCATTGTGATATCGTTTAGCTCCGACAGCCCGTGTGCTAGCGCCTTCGCCCTTCCTGGCACGGCGTGCTCTTAGGCAGCGCCAGCTATCCTGTAGGCCTGTGTGGCGTGAAGAACTTCCAAATATGTACACCCGTCCTCAGAATCTTACAAATCCAGTCGGAGAGAGGGGACCTACAGAAGAAACAGGGAGTAAAAAAAGAAAATAATTATTCAGTATTGACACAGTAAGAAAATGTATTTTCATGTGCCAACTGATTATAAAAACAAGTGTAAAATTAGATTATTTTAAACTTAATGATTCTTTCTCAGTGCGTGCCCAAACTTATTTGGTCATAAATCCTATTTTATAATATCAGTTACTACCCCAAAGGGCACACTGGGAAAAGCTGAACTTTAATTATCATGAAAAATTTCCCGGAGGAGCAAAGACCTTGACAAATAGGTAGGATATCAGTCAAGTGTGGTCCAGAGCAACCGGCATGAGAATCACCAGGAGTTATTTGTTTTAAAAAATGCCTGGGCCCTCCCTCAGGTGCATGAAATCACAACTGCTGGTGTGGGGACACTGGCTCTCTGCATTTTAATGGCACCTTGGGTTTTGTTCACGCAAAGTCAGGCCTGAGAAGCCCCGTAGAACACACGTAATGAAGAGGGAAGGTGTTCATTACTATCTACTCAAATAGTACTAAATAATAACACACTTTGGGCTCTTTGAGTTTAATCTCAAAACATTAGAATTTACAAGATCTTGCACATAGTGACTTCTACCAGGATGTCATTTGCAGAGCCTAACAGAATGAACACCTGACATTTCTGAAACAGTCATTGAGGATTTTGTTTTAATAGTATAAGGGTCCATGCATTCTTTTACTTCCTAATGTGAAGCCATGATTCAAATAATACGAGGTCTTTAGTATACCTGCAAGTTACACACACATAATACATAATTTCTTTCCATTTTTATTGACACTTGTGAAGTATTAATAGCTTTATACGTCAGACTTCATAGCAAGGAAGCAAGGGAAGGAAATAACTGTGCAGTAAAATGAGTTTCATGCACGTTTTTTTCCATGATGGCAAGATCCTGGGTAGAAGTTGAGGGCCAGCTAACTCCAATGCCCAGGAAGGTCCCTGATTAAAAAAAAAATGTTCTACTTATTTTTCCTATGTGAGGAACATTTTTTAAAAGCAATCTAAATCCTCCTTCTGCTTATTAAACAGCGGGACTGAGTGCTTTTTCCTCAAGAGGGAAAAGGGAAGGGAATTCACTTTTACTCAGGCTTTGCAAAGGATCTGGTCCTTTATGTTATTTATTTAATACCCAAAACAATTCAAAAGGCATGGTGGTGTGTCTTTAAATCATTTTCATAGATTAAGGAACTGAAGCTGAAAGAAGTTCAATGGTTTGCCTAAGGTCTTATGACTATTAAGTGACAAAGCTGGAATTTTAACCCTCCTGGTGTACCTCCCCCAGCCCCCCTCCCTGTCCCCATGAGAGCACAGTAGAGAGCTGCAGAAATACACAGTGCCTCTAGCCCAGGACTCTCTTCACTTCCTGGTGACAGACAAAGGGTTGCAGCCCTCAGCAACTTCAGCTCCAGGAGGATTTGCTGACCCTGAGAGCTCCCACCAGCATCATGGTGTCCCCAGTGCCCCCCATGCCCCAACAAGCAGCGTGAAGCAGTGATTACCAACATGGACCTGGGTTAGTCAAAGACCAGCTGCTTAACCTGCAGTAAGTTATCCGGTCTCTCTAAGATTGTTTTCTCAGTTGTACAATGCGAGTACTGTCTACCGCATAGAATAGTGTGGGTTTCTTTAACAGCTTTATTGAGGTATAATTTACATGCAATATGTAGCTCAGTGAGCTTGGTAAATATCTTTAGTTGGACAAAACCCACCAAATCTACTTTTAGAACATTTCCATCATCCTATAAAGTACCATGGGGCCTTTTTTCAGCCAGTCCCCAACCACACCCTTGGTCCCAGCAGCCATCTGTCTCCTTTCTTTTCCAGAATATCAAATAAATGAAAGTATGCAGTATATAGTCTTTTGTGCTTAATATCTTCATCTAGCATGTTGTTTGTGGCTTATTCATTTTGTTTGTTGATTGCATCAGTAGTTCATCCCTCTTATTCCTGAGTAGTATTTCACCATATAGACATAATTGCATTTTAAAAACCTCTTCATCAGTTGATGGACATTTGGGGTCTCATTTTTGGCCATTATCAATAATGATGCTGTACATATGAAGCATATAAATGTTTCTGTGGACATAGGTTTTTATTTTTCTTGGGGAGATACCTGGAAGTATTAATAGAATTGTTGGGCTACATGGTAAGTGTATGTTTGATGCTATAAGATGTTGTCACACTGTTCAAAGTGGCTGTACCATTTGTGCTCCCATCAACAGTCCACAAGGGCTTCGGTTGCTCCGCATCCTCACCAACCCTTGGTGTTGTCAGTCAGTTTAATGTAAGCTGCTTTACTGGGTGGTTTCTCAATGTTGGTTTAATTTTTATTTGCCTAATGATGAGTGATGTTACACTTCTTTGTGCCTTCTTGGCCATTCACATACCTTTTTCTGTGGAGCATCTGTTCAAATTATATATCTTCTTTTCTGAACTACTTATTCATTAAAGATACATATCTTCTTTTGGGTAAGGTTTGTTGAAATACTTTGCCCAATTTAAAATTAAGTTGTTTGCCTTGTCTCTATGAGTGTTAAGAGTTCTTTAGATATATTTGAAAGTGAATCTTTTGTTAGATGTGTTTTGCAAATTTCTCCCAAAATGTAGCTTGCCTTTTCATTTCCTTAATGGTGTGTCTCAAAGAGCAAAGTTCTTAACTTTGATGAAGTTCAATTTGCCAAATATTATCTTTCGTGACACAATAATAAGCACCATCAGAAAAACAAAACAAAACAGCCCTGGCTGGTGTAGCTCAGTGGATTGAGCGCAGGCTGGGAACCAGAGGGTCCCGGTTCGATTCCCCATGAGGGAACATGCCTGGGTTGTGGGCCAGGTCCCCATGAGGACCATGTGAGAGGCAATCATAGATTGCTGTTTCTCTCCCTCTCTTTCTCCCTCCCTTCTCCTCTCTCTAAAATAAATAAATAAAATCTTAAAGAAAAAAAAACAACTAAGAAATCTTTTCCTAAACACAGGTCACAAAAATTTTTTCCTAGGTATTTTTATAGAGGTTTTATAGTTTTAAAATTCTCACATTTAGACTTATGATCCATTTTGAGTTAATTAAACATAAGTGGCTTAAAACAATACAAATCTATTCTCTCAAGATCAGAAGTCAGAAATTAGTTTCATTGAACTAAAGTCAAGGTGTTGGCAGTTCTCAATCCTTCTGGAAGATCAAAAGGAAAACCTTTTCCTTTTCCAACTTTTGAATCATAGGAGTTCTCTATATATTTTCCAGAGAAACCCTTGATCAGACACACAATTTACAAATATTTTCCCCCATTCTATGGGTTGCCTTTCCATTTTATTGGTGGTTTTCTTTGCTCTACAGAGCTTTTTAGTTTGATATAAGCCCTCTTGTTTACTTTGCTCCAGTTGCTTTTGCTTTTGGTGTCAAATCCAAAAAATCATTGTCAAAACCAATGTCAAGGAGCTTACTGCCAATGTTTTCTTTTAGGAGTTTTATGGTTTCAGGTCTTATGTTCAAGTCTTTAATGTGTTTTGAATTGATAGTTGTAGATGATATAAGATAGAGATCCAGTTTTATTCTTTTCATGTGGATCAGTTTTCCCAACACCATTTATTTAAAGAGACTGTCCTTTCCCCATTGTATATTGTCTGTTTCTTTGTCATAAATTAACTGACCAAATATGCATGTGTTTATTTCTAGGCTTTCTATGCTGTTCCATATTTTATGTTTGTTTTTAACATCAATACCATACTGTTTTGATTATTATAGCTTTGTGATATTGTTTAAAATCAGGTAGCATGATGCCTCAGTTTTGTTCTTCTTTCTCAGGATTGCTTTGGCTATTGGGAGTATTTTTTGGTTCCATACAAATTTTAGAATTGTCTGTTCTATTTTTATGAAAATACCATTGGAAATTTCATAAGGAATGTATTGAATCTGTATATTGCTATGGGTAGTATAAGCATTTTTTAAAAGATTTTATTTATTTATTTTTAGACAGAAGGGAATAGAGGGAGAAAGAGATGGGGAGAAACATCAATGTGTGGTTGCATCTCACGTGGCCCTCCTGGGGACCTGGCCCGCAACCCAGGCATGTGCCCTGACTGGGAATCGAACCGGGACCCTTTGGTTCGCAGCCCACGCTCAATCCACTGAGCTACACCAAGCAGGGCAGTGTGAACATTTTAACAATATTAATTCTTCCAATTCATAAGCACAAAATATCTATTTATTTGTGTCCTTTTCAATTTCTTTCATCAATATCTTATAGCTTTCAGAGTATATTTATTAATATGATCTATTTCTCTTTTTTAAGACATCAATGTGTGGTTGCTTCTTGACCTCCTCCTACTGGGGACCTGGCCCACAACTCAGGCATGTGCCCTGAGTGGGAATCAAACCAGTGACCCTTTGGTTCACAGGCCAGCATTCAACCCACTGAGCCATACCAGCCAGGGTTAATCTATTTCTTTATTTATGTTTCTACTTCCTTAGTTAACTTTATTGCTAAATATGTTATTCTTTTTGTTGCAATTTTAAATCAGATTGTTTTCTTAATTCTCTTCCTACTAGTTCATTATTAGTATGTAGAAATGCAATACATTTTTTGTATACTGATTTTGTGTCCTGCAATTTTACAGAATTGTTTGATTAGTTCTAACAGTTTTTTGTGGAGTGTTTAGGGTTTTCGAGATATAATATCATGCTATCTGCAAATAGTGACTTCATCCATTTTTTTTTTAACTTCATCCTTTCCAATTTGGTTGCCTTTTATTTCTTCTTTTGCCTAATTCCTCTAGCTAGAACTCCCAGTATTATGTTGAATAAAAGTAATGAGAGTGGGTATTTTTGTATTGTTCCTGACTTCAGAGGAAAAGCATTAAGCTTTTTATTATTGAGTACGGTGTTGGTTTTGGACTTTAGTGTATTGAGGCAATTTCCTTCTATAACCACTTTTTTTGAGAATTTTTATCATAACTGGATGTTCATAGGTGCTTTTTATAAAGTCGAGGAATTCTTATCTATTTCTAGTTTGTTAAGACTTTTTAAAAATCAGGAATAGGTGTTAATTTTGTCAAATAAGTTTTCTCATCTTTTAAGTAATCATATACTCTTTCTCTTTTATTAATATGATCTCTTCATTGATTTTTCTACTATTAAGGCAACATTTTATTTCTAGAATAAACCCTACATTGTCATGTACATTATTCTTTCAAGTGTTTTGCTTTACTTACTACATTTAAAAATATTTTTCAATCAATATTCAGGAGAAATATTTGTCTATTGTTTCTTTTTTCTTTTTGTCTTTGTCTGGTTTTCATATCCGGACATTACTCACCTCATAAATCTGTTTTGTGAAAAAGTTTATTTAGGCTTAGCATTCTTTTTCTTAAATATTTATTTCAATTCACTAGTGATTGTGTCTGTGCGTTGGACTTTCTTATGGAAGGGTTTTTAATTACTAATTTAACTTATTTGTTTGATAAAAGTACAAGGGGTGGGCAAAAGTAGGTTTACAACTATAATACAAATAAATAATACAATAATTATTAAATAATAACACAAGAATAAGTTCTGTTTCACATAATCACAACTGTAAACTTACTTTTGCCAACCCCATATATTCAAGTTTTCTGTTTCTTCTTAAGACAGTTTCATTAATTTTGGTCTGAGAAATTTGTCCCTGTCCTCTAAATTGTCAAACTTGTCAGCATAAAGTTATTCATAGTATTCTTGTATTAGCTTCTTTTCGGTAGGATCTATAGTGATATCCCCTACTTTATTCCTGATACCTTTTTTCAAGAAAAAATGTTTAGCTAAATGTTTAGCTAAATTTTTATCTATTTTATTGATTTTTTTCAAGAAAGCAACTTTTGTTTCATTGATTTTATCATTTCTCTCTTTTCTTTTTCATTTATTTTTGCCTTGTGATTATTTTCTTCCTTCTCCTTAATTCAGATGTAATTTGCTCTTTTTAATCTTGCTTCTTAAGTTTGAGTCTTTGATCATTTATTTAAATCATTCTTATTTTCAAAGTGAACATTTAAAGCTATAAATTTCCTTGTAAGCAGTAGTTTAAGTTTATGCCATCTTTCAATATACTGTGTTTTCATTCAGTTCAAGATCACATTCTACTTCTCCCTATAATTTATAAGGTTGTTCTTAATTTCCAAATATTTGGGCATTTCCCAAAGTTTGTTCTGTCATTAGTTTCTAATTTAATTCCATTGTCATTAGGGAACAAATTCTGTATGATTTTGGTTCTTTGAAATTTATAGAGATTTTTTGATGCACCAATATATGCTTATCCTGGTGAAGATCCCATGCACACTTCAAAAGAATTCACATCCTTCTCTGGATTTTATGGAGCTCTCTATACATGTCAAGTTTGTCAATATTGTTTTCCAGGTTTTCTCTATTCTTATTGATTTTTCTTTATATTAATTTCATCAATTACTGAGGAGACAGTTTTGAAATCTTTTACTATAAGTGTTGATTTGTCTATTTCTCCCTTTAATTCTGGCAGTTTTGCTGCATGTATTTTGGAGATCTGTTGTTAGACACCTATATATTTATAACTGTTATATCTTCTTGCTATATTAACCCTTCAAAATTAGGAAATACATCTCTTTGTTTCTAGTAATTTTACTTACCTTAAAGTCTATTTTGTTCATTCCAGCTCTCATATATGTATTGTTTGTCTGCTATAATTTTTCCATCTTTTAATTTCTAAACTACTTGTGTATTTGAATTCAAAGCATCTTTATAAGCACATCTACCTGTATTTTGCTTTTTAAATCTCATACAATCTTTGCCTATTGACTAGAATGTTCAGTTTATTCCTATTAATATACTTTTTATATGATTGGATTTAGTCCTGCCATTTGATTATTTTATATTTCTCTCATCACTCTTTTCTTTCTCTAATTCTCTATTCTGTAAAATAATTTTTGCTATGCATTTTAATTTCTTTATTAAATTTGTAGCTCTAATTTGTTGCCATTACAACATGCATTTTTAACTTCTAAACTCTATTTCCAGTTGCTGGTAATACTGGCTTTCTTTTCACTGTAAAATACAGGACCTTGACATTGGTATAGATGAACACATCCATTCTTTTTTGTTATAGTATTATATATACTTCATGTATATAAGTTTTAAACCCAATAATACAATTTTTTTCTTTTTTCTTTAAGAAGTCGTATAGTTTTTAAAGACTTCAGAAAGGAAAAGATATTGTGTGAAAGTAGAAATATATGTATGTAGGCATGTGTATTTGTGTATGTATACACATATGTAATTACATACATATCACATACACCTATACCTATAGCTTCACGTTTTAGTTCTCTACATTCCTTCCCCTAGATCTGAGTTACTTCTGGGTTTCACTTCCCTTTAGCCTAAGGGTATTTTTTGTTGGTTTTGTTTTGTTTTTTTCGTTTTTGTTTTTGTATCTGCTGTAGCACAAGTCCATTAGCAATTTGCTGAGTTTTTGTTTGTTTGAAATGTCTTTATTTCACCCTCATTTTCAAAGAGTCATTTCTTTGGAAAGAGAATTTTTCATTGACAGGTTTGGTTTTTTTTTTTTTTTATTTTAAGCACATTGAATGTGCCATTTCAATATCTGTGCCTCTGTTGTTTCTGATGAAAAGCTAGCCATTACTCATATTATTGTTCCCCTGTATGTGGTGAGTCATTTCAATCTTGCTGCTTCCAAGATTTTCTCTTTCTCTTTGGTTCTCAAAAGCCTGACTCCTATATGTTCAGCTGTATTTCCTTTGGTTTATCCTACTTCGGGTTTATTGAATTTCTTAGATTTGTAAGTTAATGTTTTTCACCAAATTTGGGCATGTTTGAAACATTTTTCCCTCAATTTTTTTCTGATCTTTTCTCTCCTCTTCTGGAATTTTGATTACATGTATTTTGCAAAATTTGATATTGACCCACAGAATTTTGAAGCTGTTTATTTTTACTCAGTCTTTTTGCTCTGTTTTTTAACAAATAATTTCTACTGATCTATCTTCATATTCATTGATTTTTTTGGTTCTCTATCAAATCAAATCTGTTTGTGAGTCTGTCTGTCTATGTAATGTATTTTTCATTTCAGTTATACTTTCACTCCTAAAATTTTCATTTGGCTCTTTTTTCATAGTTTCCTTCTCTTTCAGTTCTTGCTATTTTTACTCATTATTAGTACATATTTTTTATTTTCTTGAACATGACTTTCTTTGATTTTTTGAACATATTTAAAATGGCTGTTTGAAGTCTTTGTCTTAAATCCAACATGTGGGCCCATTCAAAGTCAGTTTCTAATGACTTTCCTTTTTTCTAAATACATGTCATACTTTTCACTTATTTTTCACATCTTATAATCTTTGGTTTAAAAATAGGGGGAGCTCCGATTGATGTTACTCAGTGGGTTGGGCATCATTCTGCAAACCAAAAGGTTGCTGATTGGATTCCGGTTGGGGCACACAAAACAGGTCCCCAGTTGGGGGATTTGCGAGAGGCCACCAACCAATGTTTCTCTCCCACATCAAAGTTTCTTTCCCTCTCTTTCTCCCTCCTTTCTTCTCTCTCTAAAAATAAATAAATTAAATCTTTTTTAAAAGATTAAAAAAATGCCCGGCTGGCTGGTGTAGCTCAGTGGATTGAGCGCGAGCTGGGAACCAGAGGGTCCTAGTTCAATTCCCAGTTGGGGCACATGCCTGGGTTGCGGGCCAGGTCCCCAATGAGGACCATGTGAGAGGCAACCATACATTGGTCTTTCTCCCTCCCTTCTCCTCTCTCTGAAAATAAATAAATAAAATCTTAAAAAAAAAAAACTTTAAAAGATTAAAAAAATACCTGTTCCTGACAACCCTTACCCCTCCCCCCCCATTATTCCCTCCTACCTCCCCTCTGGTCACTGTCAGTTTGTTCTTAATTTCAATGTCTCTGGTTATATTTTGCCTGCTTGTTTGTTCAGGAACATGTATAAAGGACACATGGACAAAGCCAAAGGGGGGTAGGATCCAGAGTGGGAGGTGGGGATGGCTGGGGTAGGGGGGAGTGGCGGGAGGAAGACAGAGACAACTATACTTGAACAACAATTAAAAAATACAAAAAAAATTAAAAAGAAGTAAAAAAAATTAAAAAAATAAAAATGGGGGGAAAGTATTTCTAGATACAGCAATTCTGGAATCTGTTTTGTTCTTTAGAAGGGTTTTGGCTTTTTGTTACTGACATGTCTGGAGTCAAACTGAAATCTCCAGCTGTTCCTTTTGTGTGTACATGTGCCAGAGTCTCTAGGGTTCTCCCCTGACCTTAGGCTTAAAGGTCAGACAATAATTTTGGCAAAGATTATTGAATCTGCTCCTATCCAAGTCTATCCAAGTCTGCTACCTTCAGTTGATAAATCTGTGGATTTTCACTGCCCACGTTAGGTAGCTGGTAGAGGATGGGAATGTTCCCAGACCAAAAGAAAAAAAAACCCTGCAAACCCACAGCTCTCAGTCAATACGGTAGCAGTTTCTCATGAGTAAACACCTCTCAAGTGGTTGCCTATCTTTTGTTATTTCCCAGGACCCTGAAATGATTGACATTAAAAATTTTGTCTGGTGTACATTTTCTATGGAGAAGAACAACATGACCAATTTATACTATCATCACCAGAGTATAGACCATAGGATTATTTTAAGGATGAAAATAAGTTGAGTACAGTAGCTGGCATATAGTTAAGTACTCAATGAATGATAGCTATTTCTATTATTGTTATTATTACCTAATATATTCCAGATCTCTCATTGGGCCCTCAGTAGTATTCATTCATATTTCCCTCTGGAACAGAGCTTCCAAACTTTGTATTGGGAAATCTAGCTCCCCAATCCTCAGGCTGTCTGTCACCTCAACCTCACCCAGGATTCCAAATTCCTCAGTCTACCCAAGTGTCTCATACAAATACTATAATTTTCTATGTGTGCCACAATGTGGAAAGTTTTAGAAAGTAATACTGTAGAGGACATCCCAGAGTAGATCCCTATCGGGTCTTCTAGATCTGTCTTCAAACCGGTCTTCTGGAACAAGTGTTTCAAGGAGCTTTTTCAAAATTCTCTGGAACAGGAACTCATCTACATGTAAGACCCTCCATTCAGTCAGTAACTTGGATGATTTGCAATGTGCCAGGGCCCTTCTCCCACCTGCTGCAGAATAAAATAACAGTGATCCTCAGTTACCCAGTTTACAAATGCTGCATGGAACACAGAAGGAATCTATATCAGTTATTTTCCTGTTGAGAGGCAGTCTTTTCACTGTCACCAATGCACTGATACAGTGGCAGCCATCAGCCTTTCTAACTAGAGAGAGACAATAATGGTGCTGGTCTGAGGCACCATGAGAACTTCATTTAGGCTCCTATTCCTGCTTGTGTGAATTGGCCCCTTATCTAGTCTTGTGTGCTTATGGGTCTAAGCTAATTGGTATGACGCGGTGAATATCTACCTACTTTTACAACTCCAGCATTGATCAGGTAATAAAGATTTCATGTGAACTACCTTGGGTGTTAATTTTCACTGATTATCTCTGCTCACTTACTGGCAATGAGGTCAACACTTTTACGGAGACCTATGATTTAATAGTGGAGAACTACAGTAACTTCCTTACTAACTGATAGGATCATGTTTGCTCTTGCCACTTAATAAGCCCATCAGTTAAGGGTCAGCACTTCTGTGTGATGCTAACTTTAATGAAAAATAGTTTAGCATGCCCACTTTTGAAATAATATACATAAGGGAGACAGAATTTACACATGATTAAGTTATAGCAAGAAAGATACGTTTCACTGTTAAAATCTTAATTGGAGAAAAATGTTCACTACTTGTCATTAAAATGCTTTACAGATAATTTTTAATAAAACATAGTATGGTGGTGAAATGTATTATTTTATGCTTATGAAAATAAATGATATTTTCAAGCAGCTTCCAGCACTAGTTCACACTTTAACAAGTGAAATATGCCTTCATCACACTCAAGTTTCACCACTCTCTTGTTCTTGAAATTTGTTTTATCCCTGTACAAGTGACTACTAGGGCAAAAATATGATGTGCTAATTAAACACTCCAGTGTAGTTCATAAGGGAATTATTCTCTACCAGCTAAAGAAGTTTTGGAGCTGGGGCTAAGGATTTGTTTGGAGTTTTGTTTTATCAGTTCATGTTTGGGTCCTTGTAGGTAATGTTCTCCTTCTAAGATGGGCCTGTACTAATACTTGGGGCCTCCTTAATCACTGGATCTTATATATCTATCTGCAATGTCTAGCACTATGCCAGGATCACAAGAATTTGTTCTAGGGATGGATGGATAGATGGAGGGATGGATAGGTGATACATGGATGGGCAAACAGACAAATTAATATTAGAATTATTTATTCTTTTATTCATTCATTCATCCCAAACAAATAAAAGCTACTAGGACAGGATTGTACAATGTCATGAAAGGTGGGATAGGAAAGAGTCTCCAGATTGGAAATAAACTGAAGTTGATGTTGAAAGTGTTTTCTTTGGCCTTGGCTGATGTGGCTCAGTGGACTGAGTGGCAGCCTGTGAACCAAAGGGGGGCCAGTTCGATTCCCAGTCTAGGGAACATGCCAGGCCAGGCCAGGAATGTGCAGGCCAGGTCCCCAGTGGGGGGCGCACGAGAGGCAATCACACGTTGATGTTTCTCTCCCTCTCTTTCTCCCTCCCTTCCCCTCTCTCTAAAAATAAATAATTAAAATCTTAAAAAAAAAAAGAAAGTGTTTTCTTTAGGACAAACCTCAGAATTAAGGACACAAGCTGTAACTGATTAATTAACACATGCACAGGAAGTCTACAGTAAGGTAGTCAGAACTTTGTGAGGTTGTTCCTGTTTCTAGGATTTAATTCTTGGGTTAATGAGACTGTGAGTTAACAGCTACATTAAGGAGGAGTACTTGTATTTGCCCTAAAATCTGTCTCAAATATCAAGGAGTATTCTCTTTTTGGGCAGATTGACAAACAATTCTAGAGCAAACTTTTCTACACCACTCATTAATCTCCTAGACTTGAGTCATCATCTGGTCATCGTATCTCTTCTGTCTTCTTGGCTGCCCTCCTCTAAACCTATTGAAATCTTTTTTGTATTTATTGAAGTGAAAAAACCATAACTACACATAGTATGTTAAGTGATGGCTTCTAAAATAAATATAACTGCTGTTACCCATTTTATTTCAGGAGGTCCAACTCCTTATTCAGCATGGACACAGTAGTACTTCTTGACCCTTGCATTAGAATCATACTTTACAGTCTGCTTTGCTCCAAACCCATATTGTCTCACTTGATTTTACGATAACCCTTTGGAACAAGGGTAGCTGCTATAGTTATGTTCATTTTATAGATAAGGAAACTGAGGCTGAAGGAAGTGAAATGACCTTTCCAAGCTCATGTAATAGACAACAAAAGAGCCAGAATTTGAACCCTCGCCTCCAAAGCCACATCAATGATAATGATGAGGTATCATCTGTTACAGCTTATTAAATATGCAGTTACTAAGTACTAGGTGCAGCACTAAGTATTTTCCATGTTTGCATATTTAATTTGTACAACCAACAACCCTGTTAGCAGAGGGTCAAACTAGTTAAGTGATTTACAAAAGGTCACAGGGCTAAAAAAACAACAAAAATAGGATCTGACAAAAAAAAATCTGCCAGACCCCAAAGCTGCCCCACCAGCTCAGATTCCCTGACTCGGAGTCTATTGCTTTTCTCTCGGCACATCAGGTGATGACCAGAAAACCCCAGAAAACTTTCCTGGGTCGTATCTGATAACTTGGGGCTGGTCATCCCACAGGTCGATATCTGAAGGGGGCCAATCATCCCAATTTGCTCAGAACTGAGTGGTTCCCTGATCAGGGGAGTTTCACTTCTAGTCTGGAAAGCCCTGCACACACCAGGATAGCTTGGCCACTGCAATTATCTGGTGCCTTCTGCCCACTAAGGCACCTTGTGGGAAATCCCTACTATTTATGTGAACTCAGGAGGAGTTGGAGCCCAGAGAGGTCAGAGTAAATGATGAGATTCTTTTGGCCTCTGCAGACCCAGAGTAAGCATCCACATGGGTAGCCATTACCTGCAGAATTTAGTTTCACTGAGTTTTGTTCTTCAGAATTCCTTTTCTGATTTCTTCAATACTGTGTAAAAGTCAGTTCTATGTATTTTCCTGTCCCAATCTCTTAGATTTCATGATGTCTTTAATATTTTGAAAAACCACTCCCAACCTCTGCCCTTATGCATTAAACTTGGATTCATAAGTTTATTCCTCACCCAACATGTCCCCTGTGAACAGCTTCTGCATGTAAACTGCTCTTTCAAACGGTTTGAAATCACAACATCTCCACTTGGAGTACAACCATTAAACATGTAAACACAGAATTGAATTGCTTTGTTTTATTACAGTTTTACTTGAGAGTTTACACACTCTCAAGGGCAACGAACGGCTCTGGTGGCTTCTTTTGCAATCTAGATTGGAGTTGTAGGCAGGCAGGTCAGTTATGACTCTAGGCCCAGAAGGTCGAAATTCCTTCCGTCAACACTAGCCTCCTCCCCGTTACACGTACGTAATTTTTACTTCCTTTTTGTCTACGCACATGTATCTGTATGTTAAAAAAATTAACATTCGTGTATGCTGGACCAGCTTTTATATGAGAGTTGAGAATTTTCCATGTATAATGCACACTTTTCTGCCCAAATTTTTGAGGGAAAAATAAGAGTGCACATTATACATGAGTAGTACTAATTCTGTATCTATATAGATGTTTTTAATTCTTTCATTTATGCTTATGCATTAAAAGCATAACTCTAGAAAGCAATAACTATATCCATATCAAAAATAATACCCTGGAATACAGTCATTGGTTTTGTTTCTAAATATAAGTAAATAAATAATTGAATTAAAAAAATTAAAATGGAAGATTTTTTCCCCTGAAAGTTTGGGCTGAAAACATGGGTGTGCATTATTCATAGCAAAATACATTAAATGGCAGATGGGTGGCAGCAGCCAGGCTAAGGGGAAAATGTGACCAACAGAAGGTCCCAATAGCTTCCTGTGAGGTCATGGTGTTCTCTCTCGAACAGATAGTTGAGCTGAGCCACTCATGTTGGCTACTCGTGTGGGCACTACTTGGTGAGAGAAGTCAGAGGGTTTAAGGGCATTGTAGAATGCTCTGCTGAAACCAAAATGACTGTGTCTTAACCAGAGAATTTTGCCTCATGAGTCTAAATGAGAGTGACCAGCACAAAGTATTCTAGCCATTCATTCATTCATTCAACAAGTGCTTTTTTGAGCATCTACTATATGCCAGGCATTATTCTAGGCACACAGGCTCCACTTATATTTTGATGGAGAAGAGACAGAGAAATAAATCAGTGTTTCAAGTGGCTGTAAGTGCTATAATGAAACCCAACAGGATAAGGAGATAGAAAGGAAACTGTGGAAGCTGGGGGCTACTTTAGCTGGTGAGGTCGGGGAAGATCTCTTCAATAAAATGGCAGCTGATTAGAGCTACGAACAAAGTGAGAGAGGAAGCCATGCCTGTGTCTGGGGGGAGAGCATTCCAGGCAGACGGAACGGTCAGGATAAAGAGCGGTGCCTTGGGTCACCTCAGGGGAACTCAAGGAGATGATGGCATCCACCACAAATCAGGGAAGTTAGGAGGGAACATGAGAATGACAACAGTGGGTTCTTTCACAGGCGCCATGAGCTGTCATTACATCATGGTAGTTAACCATTTTAATCGTTCAGTATGTGCCACAATACAAAAAAAAAAAAAAAACCCCAACAACAACAACAATGTTGAGAGCCACTGGGCTAGTTACATCCCAGAAGATGACTGAGAAGATGGCTGAGAATCTCAGCAGAGGAGAGACAGAAAAAATCTCTTTAGGGTACTGGGGACTGTTTGCTATGTCTGGATACCCAGCCAAAAAGGCCTCTGCTTTGGGGGTGTCCACACTTGCTGAGAGTGGGCAAGTTCCTGTTTTGCTGGGCTTGAAGCTGACTGGGATCTGTACTAGAGTCCCGATTTCCCAAGCACCAGGTCAGTCTTGAGCTGGAGAGAGGCTGAGGTGTTTCTGCCGTTTCATCGGCCACCAGGTGTTTCACTGGCGTTCCACAGCCTTTCGTAAAGTCATTCCATATGTGAGGCTACTCGTGATCTGTGCCTGAGGGCGAAATGGTGAAGGAGGTGAGACCTCTTTTCATTTTTATTAAAGCATAGTTGACATACAATATTATATTATTTTCAGGTGTACGACATAGTTATTCAACACTTACATACCTTATAAAGCGGTCACAATAAGTCTAGTGGCCATCTGTCAGTGTATGAAGTGATTACAGTGTTATTGGCTATATTCGTTCCGCTGTGCATCATTCCCATGATATTTATTTCATAACTGGGAGTTTGTACCTCTTATTCCTCTTCACCTTCTTCACTTATCCCCTGACCCTTCTCCCTCTGGCAGCCATCAGTTTGTTCTCTGTATTTCTTAGTCTGTTTCTGTTCTGTTTATTTTGTTTTCTATAGATTCCACATAGAAGTGAAATCATATGGTATTTGTCCTTCTTTGCCTGACTTAATTTACTTATCACAGTACCTTCTAGGTCCGTCCATGTCGATGCAAATGAGAGCTGAGAACTTAAAGGGAGAGTCCCTACAGCTCACTCCCTCGAAGCTAATATTTGGAGCTGGCAGGTTATCAGGGATAGGAAAATTATATTTGCATTTTTAGTGAGAGAACATGAACAAGACAGAGAATGACCATGAGCTATTTAGCAAGCTCCTACAAGACGCAGGACACAGCAATAAACTTAAGCACAAGAGTAATGATGTATAGGACAAACTTCTGATGACCAACGGCATATACCACCTCGTGAGAAAAAAATCAGATTTTATCAAAAACTAATTTTTATGAATGAAAAGAACCTGAATTCCTGAGCTTTGTTATGAGATGCTGTTAAGTTGCTTAGATAAATTGTTAAGTTACTTACAAAATTACTCTCCTGCTTACCAGGAACAGATATAAAGAAAAGGGCTCCTCTTAGGGGGAATATCATAACAAGGTGAAGGGACTGTTATGTAGAAGGAATGTTGAGAAGCCTTGTTTAGTTCCACCTGGCTGGAATAGTAAAAAGTAGGTTTGGTTTGGAAAGATACGTGGAGGTCAGATTGTGGAGGACCTTGCATACCAGACTAGGAATTTGAATTGCATCCTGAAGGCACAAGGGAGCTTTCACTAGTTTAGAAGAAAGCACATAAAATATACTGTGACTGAGTTAGAGTGGATGAATTGCAAAATCCAAGGACAGGAAGAGTGGTTAGACAACCTACAATGGTCAATATTTCAGGTGTCAGATGATACAATGTGATCGGTGAGTTGTACAAAGATTCACACAAGTGTTTTAAAAAGGCACAGCAAAAAAACAACAACAACAAAAAAAAAAACCATGGCAACTTCTACTTTTCACCAAAATGGAGAAGCAGGGAAGCAGGGATTAGATATAACCTCATGCCTAAAACAACTAAGAAAAACAAAATATATGTAGCTATGGTTTCCTGTATCGAACATCAGACTTGGCAGGCAGCGGTCACAGAGAGGATGCAAACAGGCCGACACTGTGGCTGCTCCAGCTCACTGACCAGGCAGCGGTTTCCAGGCAGCAGCGTAAGGACCGGGGAACCAGGTGAGCCTAGCAGTCTGCCTGAGTCGAGGAGACCACAGAGTCCAAGGCAGTAAGAGCTTACAGGGAAGAGTACAAGAAAGGAAATACAAGGAAGAGTATAGGAAAGAAAGAGACAGAGTTCCAGAGATCTGCAGAGGGGTCCCTCAAATTTTCAGGTAAGTACTAATAAGCAAATGTGTGTGAAGAAACTACCCAAACCTGGAGCAAGAACCACCCAAACGATTAGAGGAAAGCAATCCTTGTATCCCAGGAAGGGAAGGAATAGTTTATCTTCCCAAGGAACAAAGTAGAAAATCCTCATAATTCACATAACATCAGGGAGAGTACTCAGAAGGTTCTATCTTCCACAGTAGAATAAAACTAGCTATAGAATAGGGGCTACTCTAATCCTGACTAAGACAGCTGTAAAGCAAGACTCAGAAAAATCAAATTATTTCCAAGTAACTTAACAGTTTCTGAAGACAAAACTCAAAAATTTTTACAAGAATACAAAAAGTGTCCAGGAGCCAAAAATGCAATATTCCCAATGTCTGGCAACCAATCAAATATTACCACACATGCAAAAGAGTCAGAAAATATAAGCCATAATAAGGAGAAAAAATAATCAATAGAATCTGACCCACAAATGCTACCAACAATAGAATAAATAGACAAGAACATCACAGTCATTATAACAGTATTCCATATGTCCAAGAAGATAGATAAAAGATTGAGCATGCATACAGACATAGAAACTACTAAAAAGACAAAAACTGGAATTCTAGAGATGAAAACAACATCTATAATAAAAAATACTCTGGATAGGATGAATATCAAATTAGATAATGCAGAATAAAATATTAATATATTTGAGGACATTACATTGAAACACATTACATAAAAATATGACCACATAATTTTTAAACTATGGGAAAACATGAAGCAGCCTGATATACATGTAATGGAAGTTCCCAAAGGCCAAGGGAGGGCAGAAAAATATTTGAAGAAATAACGGGCAAACACTTTTACAAACTGGATGAAAACTTGAACTCACAGTTTCAAGAAACTCAATGAACCTGGAGCACAAGAATGAAGGAAACTGATCCAAATTACAACATAATCAAATTGTTTAAAACCAGGGATGAAGAGAAAATCTTCAAAGAGATTCAAGGAAAAAGATGTATTATGTGTAGAAGAACGAATAAGACAGCAATTTTTTTTTCTCCCCAAACTGATCTATAGATTCAGTGCAATCCCAATCAAATCCTAGCAAATATCTTAAAAAAAAAGAAATTAACAAGCTGCTTCTAAAATTCATGTGCAAATGAAAGGAACTAGAAAAACCAAACAATTTTTTTAATAGAACAAAATTGAAGGATTTAATGATGCATGATTTCGAGACTTTTTTAAAAGCTATAGTAGTCAAAACAGTGTGCTATTGGGGAAGAGACAGACGATTAGAACCATAGCGCCCTGCAGACGGTTCAGAAATAGAACCACACGTCAACTGAATTTTCCCAAAGGTGCAAAGAAAGTCTGTTCCATAAATGGTGCTGGACACTCTTCTGCAAAAAGAAAAAAAAAATCATACAGTGTACCTTTTATAAAAACTAAGTCAAATGGATTTTAAGCCTACTGCAAAACTGAGGACTATAGAACTTTTAGAAGAAAACACAGGAGAAAATCCTTTTGACCTTGGACTAAACAAAGATTTCTAATATCTGATACCAAAGTGCAACCTATTTAAAGAGAAAGAACAAAATTGACTTTATTAAAATTAAAAATTTCTGCTCTTGGAAAATTACTGTTAAGAGACTAAAAAGACAAGCCGCAGACTGAGAAAAGACATTTACAAAACATATATTTGATAAAGGACTTGTATCCAGAATATTTTAAAAACTCTAAAATTCAAGAATAAGAAAACAAACAACCCAGCCAAAAATGGCAAAAGATAAGAACACTGAGCCACAGCAGATATACAAACAGCCAACTTAGCACATGAAAAAGTGTTCAACATGGTTAATCATTAGACAAATGCAAATTAACACTACAGTGAGAGTAAAAGCTTTGGACCTTGGGTAACTGAAAGATTGATGGTATTTATGATTGTTAAAATAGGAAACCAGTTAGGGCTGAGGGTACAGGGTTGAGTTTTAGGTATGCTCTTTTTGAGGTGAGAGCAGACCATTGAGTGGAAATACCTAGCACACGGATGAAAATAGAGGACTAGAACTTGGAAGACAAGTCATGTCTGGATAAATAATTTTTTAAAATAAAAACACGTAAAGAAGAATCTATCCCCAAATGACTTCTTTCTTGATGATAGATGTTTCCATGTATGTGTATGTATGCATTGCATGTGAAGTTTTATATAACTATATAAAAGCTTACTTCTTTGCCTTGGAAGTAGCAAGCACTAAAGCATTTGTTAAGTTAAATTACATTTGGTTTGGATGGAAACAGATGACATTCTTAACTCAAATCTAAACTAGCCCTCTGTTCAGAGTGACCTAAAATAGGAATAAAGACACTAATCTTTAGAAAAGGACAGTGAATAGCTTTAGGTCCAGCCTGCATGCAAGTCAGTTTCATATGGATGCCTCAGCCTCCACGGCTCCCATCAAAAACAATACACAGTCCCTACCACACCCCACCTTCAAGTCTATGTTATGATCACTATCAACAATTGTAGCCAAGTAATAACATGCTGAACCACTTACAGAGGAAATGAGCAATTAAGTCCTAACATCCTTGGATCTAAGCCTAATATTAGGCTGAACTATATGAGGAAATACTCTCCAAGAAGTAGACAGCCAACTATACAAAAACAAACTAAAACTCAGTAGCATGCTGCTTAATTTGGGGAGGCGTTTTAGCTAAGCAGTTTTTGATTGTGGCTTCTTATCCGTAGAAAGCATGACAGCTGTGGATACCCCTGGGCGGTTTGCAGCTTCACTACTATACAAAGACAGTGATTTCTATTCTGGCATCCCAAATTTCAAAGTGATTAGCATAAGCATTTGTTGATCTTTTAGGAGTAAAAAGCATAGTAGTGTTCGAGTCCATGATACAAAATTGAAAATGTTTGGCTTAGCACATTATCAATAAAAAGACTTGCAGAGACATTAAAATCATTCAAAACAGATGCCTAGAAGCATTGTGTCTCAAGAGTGTTTTCCCTTCCAAATATCAAGTAAGACTTTTACTGCAAAAGCATATGTTTAATTTGGGCAAAAATGTCCTTTCTAAATGTAAAAAGCAGGTTAACACCAAGGACCGTTTAATCAATAAGCTCTCATGGACACAATGCACGTAAAATGTTTTTGGTTCTTGGAATGTTTGGGGCTCTTCTTTATGTAAAATTTTTATTGATATAATATGCAAGTATAACATACCAAAAAACTGCATAAACCATACATGTTCAGTTGAATGACTTTTCAGGAGGTGAACACACCTGTATAATTGATAATCAGACCCAGATGGAATATGACCAGCACCTAGAAGTTCCCTTGAATTTCTCACAGTCTCTGCCCCTTCTCCCAAGTAACTGGTATCCTATCTTTTGTCATAGCTTAGTTTTATCTGTGTATGAACTTCATATTAACAGAACCATACTCTTTATGTCCGGGCGTCTTCCACTTACCATCATGCTGAGCGGTGTCTGTGCTTGTGCATGTAGCTGGAATTCCTCGTTCTCACACCACAATGTACGCATTCTACTGTTGACAGATCTTGGCTCATTTCCAGACTGGGGCGATGACAAATATTACTGCTGCAAACATTTCAGTCTGTGTCTTCTGGCGAACATTTCAATGCACTTCTGTTGGGTATACAGAATATTTAAAGTTTTATTTTTCAAAAAAAATGAATCCTTTTCTCACAGCTACAATCCACATGAATTAATTTTTGTGTATTATGTGAAATAGAGTCAAGATTTATGTGTTCTATATAGCTATCCATTCTTATCTAGATATTAACCACCCTGGGCACTTGATTATTTTCTCTAGTGGAACAATGATAATAACTCCCAAAGAATAACATGTGCATATATGTATATGCATAAACACATATACATACAAATGTATATGGCATATGTGTGACACATAAACATATACACACAAATATATATCACATGTATGTGACACATAACACAGAGAAAGATATTGAGATGCAGATTGTGCTCCAAACATTCACTTGTGAGTTGGCTTTTATGCTTCTATGTGTACCCAGCGTTAAAAGTGACAGCAATTTCCAGGGCAGCTTGCACCTGCTGCTGCAAGCGCACTGTACCGGTATAGTGGAAAGTGCAGTCAAATTCCAATTCTGGACTCCAGTACACCTTACCCTTCGCTAGCAGCAAGATAAATGGTGCTTTGAGAGTGAATAAAGAGATAGCCTTCAACAGGAACAAGTATGAAGGAGTGGAATAGCTGCTATTGAACACTAATAACTTATGCATTAGTAATTTATGGATAGCAAAATATTTCTCTCTTCCCAAATGTTCGAATTGATAAATAGTAAGTACCTCCCATGACAAAGCAAGAGTTGTATTGGCAGATTCCAGGTCCTCTATGGAAAACTATGAAGATTATCTCCTACACAATTCCTGGGAAGGGGTCATCATTGACAGACCTCAGTGTGAATGATACCCAAGAGTTGTGCAGTGAGTTTCGGTACCTAGCCCTGTGGGGACGGGGTTTATAGACATAGCTACAGATATATGCCATGCACATCTTCCCGGGTACTAGGGAAGAACCGTTGCTAGAATTGGAATGTCAAAATTTCCTGATATAATACTTTTATTAGTAGTTATAAATATGAATTTCAGCATTCAAAGTCTTTTATACTGGACACATTTTAACTAGAATATACTTTTAGAAGACAGAGTTCATAATATACTATAACTCTTTAAGTAACTCTTTTACTATTTCTGGTGCTAAAGTTTAGAGCTCTAAAGGAATGTCCACTAGGCATGTAAAAGCCTGTCTAGGAAAAATAATTCAAATGAATCTATTACAACTGGTGCCAGTTATTTCTGTGCTGTTAGTTAATCTATAAAAGTTTGATAATGTAGTTGAGTGTCCAAGTTGCAAACTAAATGGCAATACAGTAATCCTCCCCCCTAAAACTGAGTGGTCTGGCACAAGCCACCCCTTTTGAAGTTCCTGCAGAGTTACTATATCATCTTATAAAATAAAATATCTGACATGTCCAAACAGTCACAGAGAATAATTAAGAGCAGGGGTTTAAAGAAAGATGTAGACTTGTCTGAGCTTGGTATTTTAGTAAACGAGAGCTGATTTCTTTTCAGCCTTGTTTGAATGCAGGTTGAACCTTATAAGTGCAGACTCTGTGGGATGCCACTTGGTGGGAAGTAAAAGCACAGCTGCCCCTCTGTGTTCATGAACTGTCCTAAAGAACCATATCTGTGCAGATGAACTAATAAGGAATGTTCTCGCTTCCCGCTGCTAACACTCCCGTAAGCTGATGAAAAAGCAAAAGACCAATAAATATTCATCTAGTGATCCAATTGACATAGAAATGGAGTGTGTCATGCCATACCTGAGAGCACTGTAATTTTGGAATGTGGCTCTTAACAGAAAAATAAGAGTTTGCTGATCTTAAAGTGAACAGTCCTTGAATCTGCCAAAGGAGCAAATATTTTTCAGGGCAAAGATGCCTTGCAGTCTCAGGATGAGAAGTGGTTGGAGCATTTGCACAAAGTCGCTTCCCCAAATGCCAAAATGGCTCAAATTAGACTCAACTGTCACTGCAAAAAAAAAAAAAAGCCATTCCAGTGGGTTGAGGAATTCCTTCTTTTAAGACAAATGCCCCAGAGAAGCGTTCTCTGACAGTGCTGAGGGAATTAGGCAATCAGATCCTTAAGAATTTGTGGGCAGGTTAGAGTTGGTTTTGATGGAGAAGGGGAGGGGTGAAAGGACAGGCTACTAGGATGGTAAGAATTGAATTGGAAGAATTTAACAAATATAAATTGTGAGGGAGAGTGGGATGAGAAGAAAGAGAGCAAAACAAGCTCCAACGGGCACAGGTCACCAGCATAGCTTCCAGAATTGCAGGCACGCTTCCCCTCTGTGGTGGAGAAAGGGAAGGGTCCCAGCAGGAGTGAGGAGGGCAACCAACCCAGCAATGAGCAGCCTGTGTCTGATGGGAAAACATACCCGCAGCCAGTATCACTATCATTGTATCCTTGCGTGGAAGCTTTATTTTTTTTAATGCATTTTATTGATTATGCAATTGTCCCATTCCCCCCCTTTATTCCCCTCTGCTCTGCACACACCCTCCCACCTGCATTCCCCCCCTTTAGTTCATGTCAATGGGTCGTACATATAAGTTCTTTGGCTTTTACATTTCCTACACTATTCTCAACCTCCCCCTGTCTGTTTTCTGCCTGCCATTTATGCTACTTATTCTCTGTACTTTTTCCCGCCTCTCTCTCCTTCTGCTCCCCCACTGATAATCATCCATG
>PVJI01010622.1:0-59571 GCA_004026765.1 Micronycteris hirsuta
ATAGTTAGTGCAGTGATTGCACTTTACTTCTTCCCTTGTGCAAAGACTCCAGATCCCTTTCTGTGCTGTGAGCAGTGATTGTAGCGTCCTTTCGCAATCTCTCCTTTGTTTATGTAATGTTCAGGAAATCATAAATCAGGTCATAACATTTAGTTTCGGTAGCCCTCACTTCAGCTGTTAGAGTGAGTTGAAGACCTCCAGGATCTGGGTCATTAGTCAGCATCTGCTCTGTCATCAGCTTTATCAGGGACTCAGTGAGCCAGGTAGGTGCCCTGCAAGAGACAAGGGTACGTGAGACATCCGGGAGGCAGTGATTTTATGTCTGGTGTTTGTAAGTCTGACAGCTGGTTTGGCTCCCCTAAAAATCCCAGCCCTTCTGTACCCCTTGCCTTGCCCAGAACAGCCTTCCTTCTCAGTGAGTAAGTGAGAACTTAGAAGAAAGTACAATTTAAACTCTTAGTACAGCCTGGTTGGTGTGGCTCAGTGTATTGCGTGCCTGTGAAACAGAGGGTTGCCGGTTTGATTCCCAGTCAGGGCACATGCCTGGGTTGTGGGCCAGGTCCCTGGTGGGGCGCATGCTAGAGGCAACCACACACTGATGTTTCTCTCTCTCTTTCTCTCCCTTCCTTCCCCTCTCTAAAAATAAGTAAATTAAACAAACAAACAAAAACCTCTTAGTGTACCTGGAGCACAGGTGAAAGGTTTTTTCTGTAGTAGCAACTAGCGCTTCTGGGTATTTATTGCTAATTTATGAAACACTTGGCTATGCAGTTCCCCCACCCTTTCGTCTTTGGTTTGGGTGAGGTCACATTCACTGGTCCCTGACACATTATTATTTATATCACTTTAGGCTGTGATATTTTATTTACCCCACCCTCAGCCTTTTTTTCAATTACCGTTTACATTCAATATTTTGTATTAGTTGCAGGTGTGCGCATAGTGGTTAGACAATCATATACTTTACAAAGTGTTCCCCCTGATATTTCCAGTACCCACCTGGCACCATACCTCACCCCCAATTTTTAAACTTGAAATATTATTAAACTTCCTAAAATATTTAAATCAGTCCAGTTATATAATATTGAAATTCTCATTTAAAAATATTTAAGTGTCAGTTGGCATGATAGGACATTTGTCATTTATCTAAGTAAGTTGATGGTATTTAGTTTTCTCTAGTCTCTAATCTTATGGTTGAAATCTCCAGACAACATTTTTACAGAGAGAAGAACAAAGGAGGCTAGAGGAATAGGAAATGTAGGGAGTCAGCTTTCCACTAACGTAGTTTGCATTATTGGATATTTGTAATTGAGGGTCAAAATTATTGTCATAAAACAGTAATTTCAAATAGCTTCAAAATGTTTTACTTAGAATCATTTTTTAAGTAGGTGAGAAATGCACTTTACCGTATGTTCTGAGCATATCACAGGGGAAGTGGAGAATCACTCACTGGCTTTCTCTTCCCAAACCTCTCCACTTTATATGGCCAATACTCGGTTGTGTAGGGCAACCTGCCTTTCCCACTTGGTTTAAACTTTCCCATCTCCTGGCTGTTGGCTGCACCTGGAACGCTGCTGCCCTCCCCCCAGACAGGCCCGCAGAATCTGCTGTAGTCATGAGGGCTGAGCTCAGGTGTCATCACTGTGTTTTCATCTGCGGGGAGTCAGGGGAGGAAGAGATCTGGTGTAGGAACATCAGCCTGAGCTTTGGGAGCAGACCACGGGGAGTGTGATTGCCGGTTTGATTATTTACTAGGTATATGACCTTGGTCATATTATTTATCTTCTCTGAGCCCCAATTTCCTTATCTACAAAATGGGGGTAAAAAAATACCTAACTTGGAGGGTTAAGTGGGAATTAAGTGAGATGATTACAAAGTATTTAGTGAAATCTGATCTTCAATGAATGATTTTTTCCCCATCTATGAAAGTTTCCCAGAATTTCCCCCCTGCCATGGAAATAATTCTCCCCTCCCATTTGCACACGTGTGTGTCAATTATATATAACACCTGTGCTTGCTTGCCACAAGTTATTTAGGTAGGTTTCTTAGCTCCACCCTTGCGTTGCACATTTCCTTGCGTTCTTACGCATCTTGACAATCTCCAACTCCTTGCACCTATTAAGCACCTAATAAAGGTTTGTTGATTTTAAATGACCGATGGTTCGTTTGAGGTGTGGGCAGGGCTGGTTCATTCATAAATTATCTATTAAATGCCTCCTTACTACTATACTAGGCAGAGATGGAGAAATGGATAAAGCAAGAAAAGGGTTAAAAGCTTATAAAATGCATTAGGCTGGGTGAAAAGCAGCCAAAATGTTTGTATTACAAGACAGAACGTAGCAAAACCTCTAGTTTGACTTCCGGGAGTGACCTGCTGGGAGCCTCCCAGCGAGAGAGGGACTCAGGGAAGGCTTTCCGAGAAGGTGCCGCCTTCAGCCTCGGTGGAGGGTAGCTCTTGGGGAGGCAGCGAGGAGGGGGTCTCTCAGGGCAGAGATTGGGCATGGACACGGGAGATCATCGGTGGTGTGCTGGAAGAACTGATGTAAGCCTTGTTTGGGCTCCGGATAGCGAGAGCGGAAAAGCACGAATCGGCCCGAAGTTGCACTGTCGGTCGCGGAGGGCCCGCTCCCACCTCTGCGGCGGCGGGGCGTTCCACGCCGCAGCCTGGGTCCCCGGCAGGGGTTTGTCTGCCTCCGGGAGGGAACATACATGTATCTTCTTTTTTGGTCTTTGGTCAGCAACAGAGCTTTCGCATCACCTTGAAAGGCTAGTTGTGGTTTATTTCTGACCACAAAGAAAAACAGGAGAGGTCCTGGCTCCTGCCAGGCGATTGGCTATTAAATCTTAGCCTTCCCTTCAAGTCAGTCTGGGCCAGTTCCTTCTCTCTTTCATCCTCCTTTCTTCCCTGAAAAAGTCGCTGCTTATATCTTTAAATCCATTTCACACTCTTTCTTCTGACAAGCATCACGAGCCCTATGTCATTTATTCCCATTACAGCCTGTCGGGGAGTGAGTACCTGGACTTCCCACATCTATTCAACACAATGACCCGTGTCCTTCCTCTCTCCTTGTCACTGATGTCACAACTTCCAGGTGGACATGTGCCCCAGGTGTGCTCTCAGACCCTTACCTGCAGCTCTGTGGGACAAAGCTGAAAAATGCTTTCAGCCTTGACTTCCAATACCAACGCCTAGTGATGGTGCATTAACCAAAAGGCATCCAGTGCCCTAATGTGAAAAGAGCACCATGGAAACGCCTGATTGTGACAACATCAGAAGATGCCCTTCTTATTTCGATTCCGATACAGAGGATCTCCGGCTTCGAAGTTACTTAAAAGCAGAAGCTTCACACCCATCAATACACCTCTTCATCTTTTTTTTTTTTCTTGGAAGAGGAGAATGTAAAATTATAGTTAAGCCTAGACAGGATCAAAACCATGCATAGTTTACAGAAATACAGATTTTAAAGGATAGATCAGTATACAATAGAATTGAGATTGAATACTTTCTAGAGTAGATATCAGTAGATGTTTCAATGAGTATAAGATTGGGAAGAGTAATGATTGTTTTGCCAAAGATTAGAGATAAGTTTGACTGGAATATTGAACACAGTCTCCGGCTCTACTTTTACTTCTCTTATCAGCTGCCTGATTGGAGAAGTGGATTTCCTCTCCAGGTTACGTGGTACCCAGAGGCAGGCTGTGCTTATGCTGCCATGGAGACAGATACTATTGATTTCCAGCTAGGCCATCTCTTCCACAATGAGTCACCCAGGCAACAACACTGACCTAGAAAAGAGAGACCAGACCCAATTTTCCATGCATCTTGGTGCTAGTGGCTTCTTGAGGACAACTTTCCTTTTCTTTAGCTTTGAACTTGAGTTCAGCAAAGCACTTTTGGCTTGTCAGTTTTTTATTCAATAATAATTATGGCTACCTAGTTTGGGACATGTGGTCATAAGGAAAGCCGCCTGACCTTTCCTTAGAGGGACCGTGAAATTCACACCTCACATTTTAGAAGGTCTCTAGAACAAATTATTTATCAAAAGGTTTAAAAATAATTTTTTATTGGCTATTTGTCAGGAAGAGTCTAAAAGCAGCTTTAGATTCTTATCAGTATTGTAACCATAGCATGTTAACGCTGCATAGTATTCAAGTTGCTTTGGGTTTGATTACTTTCAAAACTCATATTGTGTTCCTATTTCTAGAAATTCAACATTTGTCCGCTCAGTGTCAGTGTGCCCCTTCCCTCCCCCACTTTTTAAAGGGTCTTCTATCCCGAATAATTGCTCTTCAGTGAAAAGATACACACATTTTTCTGAATACTGATGAATTTTTTTCCTCAAAGTTACACAGGGGTGTCTCAGTTTGCTGAGACCTTCGGTGTTAGAAACCATTGTATCTTTCCCAGGTTCTGTGTCACGTTTTTCATACCCAGTCGTGCCTGACTAATGTTAATCAGGATATTTGCCTACATCGTGGCTTCCGCTTACTCATAACCGGCAAGAATTGCGTTGTCCCTTGTGTAACATGATGTGGGTGTAGACCATCCAAATCTGAATGCATTTTTGTGCCTTTTGGAAAAACCTGCTGATGTTGAAAATGCTAAACCCTGCATTCTTTTTGTGAATGAGGATCAATCAGGCCCAGAACAAGTTAGGGACTTTTCTGTTTCATTGCGGAACTGAAATTCGGATGAACTGCTGTGTCTTGCTTCTGCCCATCCCTGGATTAGGTTGTGATGCCTGGATTAGGCTGCTGGCCTTCCGTGGAAGAGTTGTGGCCAGGGAGGCATTCTTCAGTTCTTCCGTCACCCTGATCGCGTTCTGCGTCACCACTGCCTTCCCGTGACCCTGACTTCCTTGTAGTCCTCGTGGGCGTCTCCCCTCTGCCCCATTTCACGAGCTCAGCATGGATCGTTCTCACCCTCTGGTTCTGCTAAATAGTTACTAATCCTAACCTTCACTGAGTATTTACTATGAGCTAGGTGTCTAATCTTCAGCAACTCTATTAGGTAGATACTATATTATTTCACATTTCAGGTGAGGAAAGCGAGACAGAGCATTTAAGGACGCCCGAGGTAAAGGCTGCATAGTAAGTAGCACAACCAGAGTTTGAACCCAGGCAGACTCTGGGTTCATAAAATCCAGAGATTTTATGCTTTCAGTCTTTCCCTAGTGTCTGCTGGACATTTGGATGTGGTGCCGTTTCTGTGGAGTGCTGGCATCTACGACTGAATTTTTGTCGTGAGAGAGTATGGAATACTGGCCTACTTTTGGCTTTGAGAGACTCTGAGCTCTTTCACCTAATAATCGTGTGATCTTTGGCATGTGTGTCAGTCAGAGTTCAACAGAAGGAGCAGAGCCAGGAGGAGATGTGTAGTTGAAGCGACTTATTACGAGGAACTGGCTTGTGCAAGTGTGGGGACAGGCTGGGCAGGGCTGGTGTGTGCAGGGCAGGCCGCCAGGCACGCAGGCTGGCACTCGTGGGTACAGACTGCAGCAGCCGTGCATTGACAGAGTTTTACATTTTATTTATTTATTTTTAGAGAGGGGGAAAGGGAGGGAGAATAGGAGGGAGAGAAACATCGGTGTGTGAGAGAAACATCCACTAGTTGCCTCATATGCCCCTCAACCGGGGACCTGGTCCACAGCTCAGGCATGTGCCCTGACTGGGAATTGAACCGGTGACCTTTCAGGTCTCAGGCTGGTGCTCAATCCACTGAGCCACACCAGCCAGGTCAGAGTTTGTTCTTCAGGGAAGCCTCTGCTCTGCTTTTAAGGCCTTTCAACTGATTAACTCAGGCCCACCCAGGCTACCTAGGATATAGTATCCAGGTAAAATCCTTATTAAGGTCAACTGATTATGGACTTTAATCACATCTACAAAATACTCAGATTAGTGTTTGATTGAGTAACTGAGGACTGTAGCTGAGCTCAGCAAAAAGACCATCATGGCACGTTACTGCATTTCTCGGAGCCCGTTTCCTCGTATGCTAAACCACAGCCTTTGGGCTGTTGTGAGGACTGTCTAAAGTGAGGTATGTAAAGGGTACACTGAAGGGCATGTGAGCATTCATTAGAAGATTGTTTTATTGGGGGGGGGGGGGGCTGGGCCCCAGCAGCAGCAGCTCCGTCTCCTCCACAGCAGGGACTTCGCCCCGCTGGCATCGCTGTCCTTTCTGATCATTTTGGTTTGCTGCCGCAGTTGGCTTCCTAACTGGTATTCCTGCCTACAATCTCTTCTCATCCTTCTTCATTTTTTCTTCAAGGCTATAATGGAAGCTTAAAATGACTCGCTACTCTCCAACTTTGAAAACATGTCTTACTAAAATTTCGACACATTATATTTACGGCTTTCCGCATTGTGTCAGAGCAATTCTAAAACTCCCTCCCCCAAAAGGTGCCCCCACCCCCTTGCTTCTTAATTGCTAGTGGAAGGGTTACCTTCTCCAGTGGCATCGATAAAAACTAGATCTCTTTTTAGGATTTTCTCCAAGTATATTATAGACATTTTTATCTTAAAGAGCAAAACTGGTTTTTTTTCTCCCAGATCCAAACAGATATTAATACTTAAAAGGCAATACCTAATTATATCTGAATCAATAATAAATAAGAAATCAACCAAGAGAATCTTCCCCTCTCCTGCTCCATCGGATGAGTAGTAATGTGAGAACACGTGGATGGACTTAGGAACTGCTGTAGCCTATAGGAATATCATCTTTAGCACTGACGGCCACACAGGCAGTGAGTGGGCCACAGAAGTTCAACACCTAGTATTGTGTACTAGGTCTTATTCACGGATATGTCTGGGTGAAGCCATTTCCCCTCCATTTCACAGCACTGCCAGCAGCACAGGGGACTTTGGTTCATCCCTGGCAGAACTCCAGGACCCCCAGGGGGATCTATTCGATGTTAAGTTCCATGAAGGAGCAGTCTCTTCGTCACCATCCTATTCCCAGCCCCTGTAGCACAGCGTCTGCTTCACAGTAGCTTGAAGAGCATGTACTGCTGCAACGGGGTGCGGGGCATAGTAGGACCACAGCCAACCCATTTCACTCGCCAGGTGTCTGTCCCACTGGGGGAATAGACTGGTTCTTTTCCTCCCACGTCCTTTCTCCCCAGTTGGGCTGGGAGAACTGGAGAACGGGTGTTTGAGTTCATTCTAAGGTTTCGAGGTCATAAACGTCCTACCTCTCTGTGTCCAGCTTCTCCCATTGACACCCATACCACTGGGTTGTGTCGCAGCCCGAACGCTTTGCCCTCGTGAGCAGATGTGGAGAGCCTCAATAGAGACTGTGCAAGAGATCTGGGCACCTCCTCATTTTAAGGCCATGGTTAGTACATAGTCCAGTTGGAATGATACAAACAAATCCTCATCTCACCTCATACATATTCTGGGATATATATGGCTTTGCATAGAGCAGGCCTGGGAAGTACCTGGCCCCTCCTTACTTTGCAGGAAGAATGTGTCATACAGGTAACCAGATTGCTTCTGGCTCGTTTTAAGCCATGATGCCCCACAGTCAGGCTGCAGCAAGAACAATTTAATCCCTGAGGCTCCCTGACACCCTTGCCTTGTCCACAGTCTTACTACCTTCTCCAGCCCAAACCGGTTCCGTTTTCCTGTGCGCTGAGTGTTCAAGTCCATTCTAACCATTCCCGTCTCACCCCTTGGGTCAGCCTTTTGCTTTCCTCCGTGACTCTTACTTGGGCTCTCACTTTGCCTAATACATTATTAGGTTACAATGAGTAAATTCCCTGCTATTCTCACTTTGGCTTTTTTTGTTCGATATGCCAGCCAGCCATTTGGTTTGAAAATGTAGCTGTTGTGCTGGTCATTTTTGCAGATGGCATATTTTGAGAAGGCTTAGTCAATCTGTTAGATATAATGTGAATGCAAGAAGATGCTGATAGGATGATACGGAAGAAGATTAAACTTAACAGCAAAAACGGACCAGCACCTAAGTATAAAAATAATGCAGATGTATGAAATGGTAAACATACAACTGAACAACAACAGCCTGTAGACAAGACGGGCTTCCGTTTACTTGAGAAGGGCCCGTTTTGGGAGTCCAGGGGCTGCCACAGGGCCCTCCTCCATCAGTGTCGGGCTTTATGATAAAGGGTAAAAACTTAATCAATTATGGAACTCTGTTTCTGTCTTGGAAAAAGAAGGAGTTCTATAAGACCATCTCTAATGTCAGTTAGTGTTCTAAAATTATATAACCAAATGAATCAGCAGCGTAAAGGTCCAATGTATGAAACAAAAGCTAATACAGTCTTATAGATGATGAAATTATAATAAAAAATTATCAGTAAGTTCTGCTCTCCTCTCTGTGGACTAGACAGCTCCTGGGTGTTGTATTCCAATCACACTGCACAGCAAAGGAATTTTTTCATTTAGAAGTAGAACCAAATAGAGCAACCAGGTAGCGACAAGGCATTGCATGGATAAAGTTTGGAAGAGTCACATGGTTTGGTTTGGGAGAGAGAAGAATTTAGGAAAAAAGTGTGGGATATTATGGTTGTCAAACAAAGTTTGAGGAGTTGTATACTATACATATATGAGCAGGTAAGAGTTTTTTGGAAAAAGTCTATTTTTACAGATCAGATTCTTTAGCAGGAGGTGGTTTTCTAACACCTGACTGATATGTATTCATTGATTTAACAACTGGACCTCGTTTTGTAACATTGGCATAGGTTTTTACTGAGTGCATTTGCTTTGACTCCTGTTCACGGCGGTCTCTTAGCCTGAAATACTCATCCCCCCCAACCAAAAAAAAGCTTATAAGCGTGATTCTCTCTCCCCAAACAGAATTAAGTGCCCTTTCCTCTGCTCTTGCAGCATAAACTTGTTACCTCCATCTAGGTCTAAGTTCATTCTGAGTTTGGTTTGTATCTCTAGGCACCTACCGGTGCGTAAACACGTACAGGAGTATAAGCTTCTTGAGAACAAGTACTAAATTGTAACCTTTTAAAATATATCCTCTACCTAGATTAGGATCTTAATAAATACTGTGAAATAATGGAATATTTTTCATCTCTGCTGAGCAAGAGCTTTTTTATACTTTGTGTATAGTACTATCTATTGAAGGTACTTTTTTTCAAAGTGCCCAGTAGTACTTCATTTCCATCTATTATGTGATGCAGCATCTTACAGCAATATGTGAGTGGTAAGAAATGGTATTTGATTTCCACTGGAATGTAGTAGCACAAACCTATGAACAGTTCCTGCTTGTCACTCTGGAAAGCTAATTCAGACTGCCAAATCCCATATCACACAGTGCCTTTTTTCCCCAGCAGTGATGGTGGGAAGTAGGCCTACTAGTTGTGAAAAAGGTACAGTAGGGAATTGCATATTCCTTACTGTGGGAATTTTACGCTTCTCAGCAGCCCAGGAAGGAGAATCTGGAAGTTTCAATTTCACACCTTTTTCAGATTCTCTTTTGAATGTCCAGGGTAATGAAATGAAGTGTAACTGGTTCTTTCAATTACCCTAAACACGTACTGTGTGTCTGGCACTGGGCTAAGACCTGGGGCTGACGAGGTCCTGTCCTCAGAGATTCCCGACATTTGAGGTCACAGCCTTAGGGAGGAGCTCATGAGTCTTCCCTCCGCCTCTTCTGCGGATTCCATGCGCTGAGCGCCCTGTAGAGCTTTGAAGAGCAGGGCATTGATGAGGTGATGAAACGTACCAGAGACAATAGAAATGAATGCCAGAAGGACCCGACATCCCTTCTGCGGCGTTCCTGACAAACATGCTTAACCTGAATTTAATCGTGACCGAGTGCATTCGTCCGCCAGACGTAGACGGGGGCCGTTCCGTACGGCAACTGCCCAGCACCCTTGGAAAATCCCAGAGACGGAGGCTGAGGAACTGTTACAGTGTAGTGGAAACTGGAGGAACATAACAGACACTAAATGTCTGGTGCGATCCTGGATTGGATCCGGGACCAGTAAAAGCACATTAGGGAACAGGTGGAAAAATTTGAATAAGGTCTCTAAGTTGGGTAATGATACTACAGGATGGGGCAAAGGTAGGTTTGCAGTTGTTTGTATGGAAAATAATACAATAATTAATAAATAATTGTACAAGAATAAACTCTGGGTTTTGTGTTCTTACAACTGTAAACCCAGCTTTGCCCACCCTGTACATTAGCATTAATTTCCTGATTTTGATAATTATAAGTGGGGTTACGTAAGACATTAGTATTTGGGAAATCTGATTGAAGGGTATATGGGAATTCCTTGTATTATTTTTGCAAGTCTGAAATTATTTTAAAATTCAAAAGTTTTACTCTTTTCAATTCTAAAAACGTAACGGCATTTAACTCAGTGTCTCAAGCAGCTACAGGAGCTTGTCACAATGGACTCTTTTTTGCTGCACTGGTTACTCCGAATCACTAAACTTTGGGTTTTCAAACAAATTTCAAATACATTATTTTATTTGATTTCCAGCACAAACAAATGGGGTTTGCAGGGAATTACTTCCATCTTGAAGTAACAGTCTGGATATGTTAAATGACTTGTCCAAAAAGCCACAACAGTTGACAGGGGTTCCAGACTAAAGGGTTTTCTGGCCTTGGGCTCCCAGGAGTTAAGAAGCCAAGGCCACTTTCATATTTTAAGGAGTAACTTAAATGTTTATATTGAACAAGTTGTATTTAACAAAAAGTTGCTCGAAGACTAATTTAAATTTTATGTAAATTTTAACATATAGCTCCCTACGGGCAATGAAAGTAGGTAATGGGAGAAAAAGTTTTTAAGTTGTTCAAAAAATATGTATTTTCCATCCTGCAATTGCCCATCTGCACATGTGTGTGCACGTGTGTATGTCTCTGTGCATATTCTCTTTGAAACATAATGTCAAATTCTAAATTTGAACCCCTTTGTAATTACGAAGCTAAACCAAGTGGCTCCTTGGTCCTCCCCTCTTGGTGACTGCCACGCAGCTGCTATTTCCCACATTTTATTTCCATCCTTAAGGACCTGATACCAAATGGTAGGCCTTTAAAATATTGTTAGGTTGATTACTGTCACCGGGGAGATGCACGCCCAGTGGAGCGAGATTTGATGCTAGTCTCATTTTAAATAAAACCGCAGACTTTGTAAAACGACAGTCCCAGTATCCTTGTACAATCTAAATTCTGAATTATTTTACTGAGTGTTAAGTAACAATGTATTACATTTGTCATTGGGAAAGCAATCCAATTTGGTGAGGAAAGACAATATAAAAATATGAAACTATAATCTCCAAAATGAGTTACATAAAAGGAGAGTTAAATTTCAATTTCTAACACAGGGCCTTATCTTCTAAATAAGTATATGTGGAGGCTGAAAGTTAACTGGAAGATTAAAAAAAATTAAATCTTTACACACCTGAAACAAATATAATATTATATACCAATTATATCTCAAAAAAAAAAAAGAAATCTTTACTCTTTAAATTGAGTCACCTTCTAACAAATAAAAATCCACTCCATGACGTTGGATTGTTTCCAAAGAACAGATCCTTTCATCCGGAACTAATTAGCCCCACTAACCCACATTTCCCTTTTGTTGACAGAAAGCCCTCTGTTTTGAATGCACTCGTGTGGACACAGCCAGACTTGACAGAACACAGCTAATTATGGGCAGCACTCTGCCCATCAGGGGGCGGGAAGACCCTTAGAACTTCAGGGTTTGATTTTGTGAAAAGAAGAATATTAGTCTCCCTGCCTAAAGATAGTCCGTTTCTTATTTTAGAGGTTAATAAGGAAGTAGTATTACACATGTGGAGATCATGCCCCCTAAAATGAGAGGCAAAAAAAAATCTTCATATTTGTGTTGAACTTCTGTAGGGGAGAGCATCCTTGCACGAATGTGTGTTGGAGGCGTGGGAGGGGTCTGGTATTATGTATACCAGGGTGTGCTGTGGTTCAGTGTTAGTGAACTCTTCCTATTGATTTGCTATCAATAAGAAATTCCCTTTTGTGTGTGTGTGTGTGTGGAGACAGATGGAGTTCTAACATTCAAAATCTATTAGATAGAATGAAGTAAAGGAGCTTCTGCTATAATTAATTTCATGTGGTATTTGGTGATTATAAATAGATCGCATTTAGAAGTTTTAGAATACCATGAATAGAAACTTAATTCCCAAGTGACCAAGAATCATTGGCAAAAATTATTATTATTGTGAGACCTATTATTCTTACAGAGGATTGTAGAAAATTTGTGTGTAGTTTAAGGAATAAAAACAAAACAATTATCTGTGAACTCACAGTTAGGCTAAGAAATAGGACATGAATTCCTTAATTCTCTGTGTGTAACTCACTGATCACATCTCCTTTCTTCTCCCCAAAAGAATTCTGACTTTTGTGCTCACCGTTCCCTTGCTTTTCTGTATAGTGTGGCAATTTCTGGAAATATTGCTAAAAGCATATTGATTAGTTTTACCAATTTAACTTAAACATTTAAAAAAAAACACGTTGCCTTTGTCTGTGACTTTTATTGTCCCTCATTATGTTGAGATTCACCATGTGAGTGAGTATATTAGTCCCTCATTCACTTTTATTGCTGGTAGTGTTCTGTTCAGTGAACAAACAATGTATCCATCCATTGATGGAAATTTCCAGTTTTCTCCGGTTTCAATTTTTGTTGTTCAGTTATGAGCAGTGTTTAGAGCAGTATTCACGCATTTCTTGTGCGCGTCTGCTATTGTACATTAAGAGTTTCTCCGTGTACTGGGAATGGAATGCTGACAGATGTTGTTGGCACGTGTTTAGCTTTCTTAGGTAACGTAGACATGGTTTCCAAAGTGGTTGCAGCAATTACATTCCCGCCAGCGAGCACGTGCGCTCCCGTTCCTCACATCCTCTCGTTGGGCATCGTCACTCTTCAGTCGTGGCCACAGGACAGTATAATAGTGTCACTATAGTTTGGATTTTCCTGAATTAGTGATGAGATTGGGTATACAGTGGAGCCTCGGTTCTGGAACTTAATTCATTCTGAAAAACTGTTCGAGAAGCAGTGTGTTCGAAAACCGAATCTCCTTTGTTTGTCACCTGAGGGACGCGTGGCTGATCATACAGGCATCAGCGTGAAAGGGGTGTCAGGTAGAGACTCAAGGCCTGAAGTTTTGTCAGACGACTGAGACGTTTTTCCTGTGAACAACTTGGTCGGGAACTGAGTTGTTCGAGAACCAAGACATTTGAGAACTGAGGTTTGTCTGTATTTTCACTTGTGTATGGATGGTTGGAATTTCTTTTGAGCAGTGCCCGTTATAATCTTTTATTTGGTTTTCTATTGGGTTGTTGGTCTCATTTGTGCAAAGGCATTCTTTATGTGATCCAGATGTTAGCCCTTTGTTGTTTCCATGTGTTTGACAAATACATGGCTTGTAGTTTCCTTCTTTTATGGTACCTTTTGATCAACATTAACTTAATTTTAAGGAGGTCAGATTGATCAGTATTTTCCTTTATTGCTTTAACTTTTTATGTTTTGGGAAGTTCTCTCTACACCAATAACAAACATATTCTCTGTCCTTTAGAATCTTCTCTGTTGTATTTTCACCCTTTACATTTACGTCTTTGATCCAATGGGAGTCGTTTTTCACATTAAGTATAAGGTAGGGGAGTTGGTTTTACTCTTCTCCATAGAGAAAACCACTCGGCCCAAGAACATTTGTTAAAAAGCTAGCTTCTCCACATTGATCTGAGATTTCACCTTTTGCGTTTAGGAGGTGTCTGTATATACATGTCTGGGCTCTAATTTCTTTTCCCTTTACCCCCATGGGGTGTGGCCAATACCATACTAATTGCTGTAGCTTTATAATGTCTTGATATCTGAAAAGGAAAGTCCTCCGATGTTTTCCTTGGCTGTTCATGACCCATTGTACTTCCATGAGCATTTTATATTCAGCTTGTGAAGTTCCACGAGAAAAGAAACACTTGTGTTGACAGGAATTGCACATCTATTTTAGAAGAATTGACATCCTTATGATATTGAAGCTTCCCATCTGTGAGCATGGAATATCTTTCTATTTATTTGGATGTTTTTAAATGTTTTAAATGAATGTTTGTAACTTTTGCTCTGACTGGTATGGCTCAGTGGGTAGGGTGTCACCCCACAAACCAAAAGGTGGCCGATTCAATTCCTGGTCAGGGCACATGCCCAGGTTTTGGACCAGGTCCCCCATTAGGGGCATACAAGAGACAACTGATCAGTGTTTTCCTGGCACATCAATGTTTCTCTTTTTTTCTTTCTTTCTTTCTTTCTTTCTTTCTTTCTTTCTTTCTTTCTTTCTTTCTTTCTTTCTTCTTTCTTTCTTTTCCTTTCTTCCTTCCTTCCTTCCCTTCCTTCCCTCCTTTCTTTCTTTCTTTCTCCCCATCTCTCTAAAAAATAAAATTAAAAAATTTATTTTATAACTTTCTCAATAAAGATCTTATAGATCTTACACATTTTTAGTAGATTTATTCTTTAGATACTCATCGTTTTTTGAGGTTTTTATAAATTGTATCTTTTTAAATGTCATTTTTTACTGTTTGTTACTGGTGAATAGAAAGGCAATTGATTTTTATATATTGATTTCATGTACAGCCGATTTGCTCTACTCTCTGATTTTAATAATTTATCTGTTGGTAATTTGGGTTTTCTATATACTCAATCCTCATTTCCCAATAATAGAAAAAATATATATTTTCTTTCTTTCTAGTTCTTGTACCACGTATTTTCCCCCATCCCTTACTCCACTGACAGGTATTTTAAAAAAGTATTGAAAGGGGACCCTGGCTGATGTGGCTCAGTGGATTGAGCATGGGCTGCAAACCAAATGGTTGTAGGTTTGATTCCCAGTCAGGGCACATGCCTGGGTTGTGGGCCAAGTCCCCAGTAGGGGGCATGCAAGAGGCAACCACACATTAATATTTCTCTCCTTCTCTTTCTCCTTCCCTTCGCCTCTCCCTAAAAATAAATAAATAAAATCTTTAAAAAAAAGTATTGAAAGGGGGTAATGATAAAAGGTGTTCTTATTTCTGATTGCAAAGAGAATGCTTTCAATATTTCTTCATTAATTTTTTGTGTTGATATAATCATATCTTTCCATCAATCTGTTATTGTGGTAAATTATATTCATTGATTTACTAATATTAAACCAGACTTGCATTTCTAGAATAAAACTATTTTGGTCATGGTGTGTTATTCTTTTTATACATTTATGAATTTTGTTGGGTGATATTTTGTTAAGATTTTTGTGTCTTCGTCCATGAATGCGGTAGGTTTATAATTTTCCTTTACTGCCATTGTCAGGCTTTAGTATCAAAATTACATAAGCCTCATAAAAAAAGAGTTGGGATCGAGGTATTCCCTACTTTTTCTACACATTGAAATAGTTTGTGTGAGAAAGAATATAGGAATATTCAGATTTTTATTCCTTTTTGCTTCTGTTTTGTTGGTTAAAATTCTCTGGAAATTTTTTCATTACTTTCCAGTCTTTAGAATGGTGTTCATGAGACTTTATTATCTTTTGAATCTCTAGAGTGTCTAAAATTATGACTCCATAGTTAGTCCTATCTTTATTTGTTTGTGCCTGCATTTTACCTTGAAAAATCTTGCCATAGGGTTATTATATTTTCCTGTCTTTGGAAGAACATGTTAAGTTTTCTTGATCTGTACTTGGCTGTATTCTTTTTATTTTTAGTATTATTTTTTTTAAAGATTTTATTTATTTATTTTTAGAGAGAGGGGAAGGGAGAGAGAAAGAGAGGGAGAGAAACAGCAATGTATGGTTGCCTCTTACGTGGCCCTCACTGGGGACCTGGCCTGCAACCCAGTCATATGCACTGACTGGGAATCGAACCGGGACCCTCTGGTTCCCAGCCCACGCTCAATCCACTGAGCTACACCAGCCAGGGCTATTTTTAGTATTATTTTAATGATTTCCTTCTAATTCTTTGGGTTTATTTTACTCATCTGCTTCTAAGTTCTTAAATTATTAGCGCATTACATTTCAACCTTTTTTTAAAAAAAGGGTATAGGGTTAAAATTTTTCTCTAAGTAATGCTTTCACTGTCTCTACATGTTCTCATGTATGATATTTTCATTATTTGTTCCAAATATTTTATAATTTTACCTTGAATTCTTTCTTGTTCCATGAGTTATTTGTGTATCTCTTGATTTCCTAAGATACAGGTTTTTTTTTCTTCTGGTTATCATTTTATAACTGGTATGTAATTATTACACTGTAGTAAGAAAATGTTTTACATCTGATATCAGTCTTTTGAAATTGTTGCGATTTACTTGGTTTTTGGTCCAGTATGTCGTCAGTTTTTATCTTCGGAGACCAGATGAGATCAGGCACATATCAGGCGGTTTGGCTGTAGACTGTTGTCAGTTTTTGTAAATGCCTCACGGGTACTCTAAAACCGCCCTGTGTTTCGAAGTCGCTAGGCATAGTGGTCTCTATTATTCAGGCTACTTCATTGTGTGGATTAGATCTCTGTATCATTGTTTCTGAATACTCAGTCTACCAGTTCCTGATAGAGACATGTTAAACTGTCTTTGTAAATATTGTTTATATGTTTTCAATCTATGTTACAAGGTACAAATGAGTTTAAACTTGTTATATACATTTTAACAGGAGAAGGAGGCTCACATTTGGACTATAGGTTTTTAGTTTAGTGATTCTGATTTTTATATTCCATAAAACATGTAATAAACCACACCTTAGACAAAAAGGGTTTTACTGTTATATTTATTAGTTCAAGGTTTGAAATACTCTTGTCCCTTGACCTTAAGCCAGTTCTGGGATGCTCTTCAAAAGAAATCAGCAGGAGATAAGAAGCATCCCATTCTACCACCAGATCAGTGATGCAGAGCTATGACACACCTCCATGATGGGATATTATGCAGCCATTAGAATAATTTATAAAGAACCTGTAATAGCACTGTGGAGTTGTCACAGTGATGCATAAATAAAGCAGAATATACATGATGATGACAACTATAGGAAAATTCTAAAAGGAAGTATCTCTAAATAGTAATGTTGGTTTGTGAAATTCGGTATTCCCCCTTCCTTTCTACTTTTTTGGTGTTTTCCATATTTTCAATAATGTTCATTTTTTTTTAACATTTAGATTGGTAAAATACTTAAAATATGAACTAACAAATACATTTCTAACTAATACTTGAATGTGCATAATTATTCTTTCTGTGTTATGTTGTTATTTAGTTGATATTTTTAAGATAGGGAAGCCATTTAAGGTGTGTGATATGGATATGTGTAAAGTAACGGTTAACGTTTAACATTAGATATCTTATTGTGCTTTATCTTTGTTCTCTCATAGGTAAAGCGTTGATAGAGGACAACCAGTTCATTGTTCCCATGGTTACCAATCACAGGAGCCCGTGGACAAAGCCAACAGCTACTGGCTCCTTCAGCCCACACGTGACAGAGTTCCCAAGAAAACGAAAAGGAAGTGATTCAGATCCTTCCCAGTAAGTGAATTGTTCCTTTAACGCCATTAAATCTTTGACTCTAGGGAAAAAAAGAAGAAGGTTACTTTTTAAATCATTCACTATATTTAATTTCATGGTACCATGGCCAGCTCTGTTTTATCGATGTGATTCTACCAAACACTGATGTGATTCAAAGTGGCCGTAACGCTGCACGGAATTAGGAGGTAAGAGCCCTGATAACGAGGCAGAGAACCAGCTTCTGGATAAATATGCCTTCCCTTAATAAAATCCTCTGGAAGTCTTTTTTCAGTTGCACCCCTAAGTAAAGTACCTTATTCAAAAACTGGTTGGTTTGCCTTCCTCTGCATCTCCCGGCTTGCAGTCCCCGCCATTCACTGGTCTGCACAGCGGCCTCGCGTGCACCTTGCTCTCGGCTCCCTCCGCACCCATCCTTCCGCCCGTGTTCCCTGCGATCAGGTATCTGTCTGTTCGAATGGGTGATACTGGTAGAAAGAAGAGGTGATCATTCTAGCCAGGGGATAATTAAAACTCTATGATTAGAAGAATGTTATAATCAGAAAATTTGTCATGAATAGGCCAACGTATGAGTAGGTAACTACATTGTATGGAAACACACGTATAATGTGAATTCCATCCAGTTTACCCAAAAGTACTGTGTATTTTGTTCCAGGAGCCTTGTTGCCCAAGAGCGAGTGGCTAGGATGGAGGGTGTTTAGCTCCATCTGTCCCCATCAGCACCTCTTCCCACTTCTGTGTAGAAAACATAGATTCCATGAAAGAACACAGAAGAGTTACTATAAAAACAGATCAAGGTAGTTCTTCTCTCCTTTACCTTCTTCCCCATCAGATTGTCTCCCCTAAGCTCTTCTTACGTAGAAGTTAGGGAGTTGTCGTGGCCTGCATCTTGTAGGAGACAGATGATTACAGTCGAGCGTGAAGAGTAAAATAGCTAGTTCTTGAAATCTAAGGTATACATTTCCCCTATATTTTATCACCCGTGAAAAATGTTTCCCCATCTGTGGCATTTTCCTGGTAGTCGGCAGCATTTTTTGCTTCTTGTACTGCATGAAAAAAGAGTGCATCTTACAACTGATGGTGGAAAGCTTTGAGGAAATGTAGTAATGGCCTAAAAGGTGCTGAGGTGGCTGAGAGTGGGACGTGTTTAATCACGTGGCAGTCAAAGGAAGCTTCCCAGAAGAATACCCGAGCTGGAGTTTGAAGAAGGAGCGGGATTTTTCCTCATCCTAGGCCTGGAAAAGAGCAAGACATAGAGGAGGTATGCGACGACCTGGCGTGTTTGAGGACCAGCAAGCCATTTGGCACTGCTGCTGTATGACATTCGGAGCTGTAGGGAGGGCACATGGAGAGGTGAGCCTGGAGATGAGGGGATGAGTCAGGGGATGGAGACCTTTGGGGTGTCATTAGGGAGTTTGGCCATTCCTCTTGGGCGATGGAAATGCATTTTGACAGTTTTATGCAATGAGATTAGATGATTTGATTTGACTTGATTTGATTTAGAGCAGCAATTCTGGAAGTGGTTAGGTAAGACTAGAGGGGAGGACGCTAGAAGAAGGAACATGAATTTAGAAGGCTGTTTGGTTTAGTGCAGTGAGTGACAGGGTGGACAGAAAGCACACTTAAGAAATATTTAAAAAACCGGAATCTACGGCAGTTTGTTTATTTGGCACTTCAGGATGAAGAAGAAAAGTCTAGAATGAGTCTAGTGTACTGACCAAGATAAATCCTATGGAAAGAAGAGTGAATCGGGGCTAGTGGAAGGGGAGAATTAAAATGGGGCAGAATGCAGAGAATGCATTCAGTTTGGGATTTCTGAGGTTTTAGCATATTTGGGAATCACTCTAGTTCCAGAAGTCAGGAGCTGGGTTCAGCATAGGGATTTCACAGTAAGCAGCTTATGAGTAGTTGTGAGGCGTCTGAGGAGATGAGCTCTCTTGGGGGGAAGCTATGGGGCGAGGAAAGAGCTGTGCCAAATAGAAGATCCTGGGAGACACCGGTGTTTACGGACAGAAGAGCTGAGTAAAGGGACTGAGGGGACTGAGCCGAGCAGGGAGGATGGAGGAGCAGGAAAGGTCACCGAAGCCAGGTGAAGAATGAGGAACATAAGCAGCGTCTAATTTGAGGGATTCAAATTCGAGGGATTGCATAAGATAAGAATGAGCCTTCCTAGAACAGTTTTAGTGGAGAGGGGATTGAGAAAGGTTCACATTTAGTGGATGGAGAAGTGCCTGGGAAATGAAAGGTGGAGTGGAGACTACCTTTAGGAAGCGGACTGACAGGAAGACAGGAAAGAAAAAACCCTACAACAAGGGAAAGGATTTTTTTTCAGAGGAAAGAGACTTGAGCACATGTATAGACCCGTGAGAAGGAGCTATGAAAGGGAATGAGGTTAAGACGCAGATCATTGTTTAAGCAAATACCACAGAGCAGTGAACTTTGAATAGAAAGCCACCTGTCTCTTTCTCTAAGACTGGAGGGACATGAAAATACCACATTCGGTGGCTCTCTGAGAGATGTCTTAGTTCTTGAAGGTTTCAGGAAATAGGGTATGGTAAGGAAGGAGCGAGGACGTGGGTGGGAGTGAAAACACTGTGAACCCTATAAGTGCTCTTCCTGTTCGCAAAAGCTCCCTCCTCTCCGTGAGTAGCAACTGCAGGGCCGAAGGTGGGACGCCGAACAGGTGTGCTTGCTGGTTTCCCCAAGCGCTCCGGCTGGTGCCTCTGGGGCCACATGGGTCTGCTGAATGGGAAATATGAAGGAGGTTCTTTTTCCTTCGTAGAGAAGCTCACAGCCAGACTGAAAAGCGGAGGAGAGATAGAATGAATAGCCTGATTGAAGAACTGTCTGCAATGGTCCCGCAGTGCAAGCCCATGGCACGGAAACTGGACAAACTCACAGTTTTGAGGATGGCCGTTCAACACTTCAGGGCTTTAAAAGGTGAGTTTAACTAAGTGGTAATGGGAAAAAAAATACAATAAAAAATTTATCACCTCTAAAAAAGAAAAAAGGGAGTTTGAAAATGGCCTCCACGCTTGGCTTTGGGGGGTCTTCCCTGTAGTTGAGGTTGGCTTATTGTTATTGGCTATTGAGACGCTGTACAAAGTTGTCTTTCAGCCTCAGGCATTTATCTGATGCTCATCCATATTCTGTATGTGGAGAGAGGCTAATGCGGATGTCCGAAAGCTTGGTTCTGCCAAAGGTTTATCTTAAGCTTACTATTATGAATTTGAAAAGTCTTCACATTTCTATTTGTTTTCCCATGTGTAATGTGAAGATAATTATGCCTGCCATATATATAAAATATATATAATGTTTATAATATAATTAGATATAGGTTATGGCAGGCGTATACCTCTCAGTGTTTTAGAAGTTCTGAAATGTAATATTAATTATAGTTTTAAGTTATTGGCAGATTTCTAGTCCTAGAAAAGAAAGTCTCCTTAAATTCAGCCAATTTCAGAGCCCTGGCTGGTGTAGCTCAGTGGATTGAGCGCGGGCTGGAAACCAAGCGGTCCCGGTTTGATTCCCAGTCAGGGCACATGCCTGGGTAAAAAAAAAAAAAAAAATTCAGCCAATTTCCCTTAAAACTTCATTCAGATTCATACGTAGTAGGACCTTAAAATGCAGCACACCATACTATTCTAAGGGATTCTCACACATATTAGACATTGGATGAAGGGGGTCCTTAGCTATTGCTTCTTGGAGATGTATGGTCATTTCTGACCTGAACAGTCCCCCAGGCTTGAGCCTGAATTTTAAATTGAAGTCTGTGTGTGTGTAGTCAAAATCACGTCTGGTTTGGGAGTAACCCCAGTCCAACTTGGGGGAGGGCAGTATGATGGAGATAGAATTGAGTTTTAGACATGGGAATGTTAACATAAATTGATGCTGAGAGGAACTGGCAGAGGAGTGAGCTGCAGGCCACAGAGGAGACTCTGGAAGTTCAGATTTGTAAAGTTCTGAAAGATCATAGTGAAATTTGGCTTTTTTTGAGTTAAAAAAAGAATTAAAAAGGAATAAGCAAAGGATGACCAAGGGTCGTATTTAGATCTCTGTCCCACACTGCATGCCAGGAAAAGGAAAATCTTTTCAGGGAAAAGGAAGTTATATGGTCAGAATGCAGGGACTCGGCGAAGTCGAGTGAGAGTGGGTTAGGCGAGAGCAGGGTTAACCTGGACGTCCAGTGCAAATTGGAGCCCAGACAAAGAACATCTTATTTCATAACGAACAAAAAATCCTGGCATATCTACTCAGTTTGAAAGAGGTAGGGGACAGGGGAAGCATCTACAAATTAGGAAGTAAAACTACAGACAGCTATTAAAGACCTGCTTAATAGCAACTTGTGCAAGTTGTAAAAATAGACACTTTAAATCATCTTTCTTAGATCTCCACATATGGTAGAAAAATGGCACGTGCATGCCAACCCGCTGCGTCCGTGCTGATGTGGGGAGGCTGCGGCGGGGGAAGAAAGGGCAGCCCTTGGTCCCTTCAGCGCCACGGGGAGCAGCTCCCGCGTTGGGGTGCTGCCTGGCCGGCTTCCTGTTGGGAGCAGGATTGGCGGTCTTATTGTCATATGTCTATTGTGAAATGAGATAAAAAATAAGATTCTCTTTTACCTACTGCTAGGTCTTGCATAAGTTGCAGGCAATATTTCCCTTAAACTCTTTTAGCTATGAACATTTACAGGCTCAACTGAGGCCATTTGATTGCAAAACTAAAATTACCCAATACCTTTCACATTTGTAATGTCCTGAGGGAGGAGGACCTAAAGGAGAAGCCGTGAATCAATCAACTAATTCAACAAATGTGCCCGAGGCCCCCTTTCTGTGCTGGGCACATAAAATTGAATGGGCAAGACCCCTGTGCTTTAGGGGCTCACGGGCACTTGAGGGAGATGGACCGAGAAGAGATCAGCAAAACCTAGTGGGATAAATGTTACAGTGGAGGTATGAGTCGACATCCTGTTTACATCCCGAGAGGATTTATTGGAACAGAACATAGATTTCACCACTGGCCCTTCTGAGCCAAAGCGAGGCTGTCAGTTACTCATCACCCGTCCTGACCAGACCCTGGGGTGATGAGCGCTACCACGAGTGAGATGACCTGGAACGGTGTCTGCATTCCAGGGCACCCGTCGGAGTGTACCCCCTACTCGCTCCCCATCAGTGACACTGGGTCATCAGAGGGCTGCGGGCGGATCATGTGATTTTGGTCTACACATAATGACTTTAAAGAGAGAGGGATGGTGAGATGATTTTTCTTACTACACTTTACAGCAGTGCTTCTCAAACTATCTGGGTGAAGAGCACGTGTTCCCCACCCCGACCCTTTGTAAAATATAATACAGTTGGTCACTGGAAAAATGTTCATGGGCTGGGAGGCCACAGCGTTGCATTTCTGTAAAAGTGTCTAAATCCTTATTCTTAACTTCTGCACTTATGCCGCCACGGTTGACTGATGACAGCGGTCTGCAGACCAGCCTGGACTAGCCCCGCTGTGCAGCATGTGCTTCCGGAGAACCTGTGGGCATTCTGTGTGTGGTCTCAGTACCGGGGACAGCAGTGCCAGCCTGTGGGTCCTGGGCAAACCTCCTGGGTTCAAACCCTGGCTCCCTGACTTAATGGCTACTTAATAGCGATGTGACTTATCCATAGTTACTATTCTAATCCTCAACTTCCGTATCTGCAAAGTAGGGAGAATGCAGTTGCCTTATAGGGTTGTTGCTCAGAGTAAAGAGCAATGCATGTAAAATGTGAGTACACTGTTTATTAGTCATGGGGATGCTGGTAAGAGGAGGAGGAATAGTTGTCATTTTGATCATTATCATTATCATTGTAATGATTATTATCATATTGACTTTTTTTTTAACCTGATGAACATTGTATCAAAAGTGATTGTTTCCTTGTTGTTGTTGTTGTTGTTGTTCTTTGCCATCAGAAATCTGAGAGTCAAATTTGGTACCTGCTCGTCTTTGGCAGGTGCCCAGCTCATCACAGCACGCGTTGTATTAACTCGCCTCACCCCAGCTCCAGCTCTGCTCTTACTGCCTCTTTCCTCCTTCGCACGCCCTCCATCGCTCATCTAGTCAGGGCTCGCCCGTTCTGACTGGTTTACACTACCCGGGCTTCCCTGGCGTGCTCCTGACACCCTTGCTTCGGGCCAGACCTGGAAATGTCACTGCCTCGCTTGGGTTGATTTATTGCTGCACCCTGGCGCACCACTCCGAGCCGGAATCTTTTAGCCCTTTCAACTGTCTCCTACCAGGCTGCTGCGTAGTAGTAACAATAAGAAGAAATCATTTAGGGAATTCTTTGAAGCCTACCTAGAAAATAGATTCCGAAACGGAAGATTTTTCTTTTGCTTATGCCTGACTCTTAGGGGTGCTACTGGTCTGAGAAAACTTGACCAAATCCCACCATGAGGTGTTTTTGATTTTCTGGCTTGGTGTTTCCCCCCACTGCTTAGGTAATTGGTGAGTCTGGGCTACAAATCCATCCAAGAGTCAATTCGTGGTTAAAATTTCTCTTGCAAAAGCAACTTTCCTTGCAGTCCTCAGGAGGAGGGGACTGGAGTTAGGGAGGTTGGGAAGCATAAAGGAGGGAAAATTGATTGACCTCTGAATCACCCTAGTCCCGGGGTGTCTGGGGACGGGTCACCTAGGCTTGGTGGACTGTCTCCTGCGCCCCCCTGTGGCCACAAAGGGCTTTCCTATGTCAAAGGCTTGTTTTAACTTGATAATTCCTTATCAGTTCTTCAGTTGCTTTAGACTTTCGTTTTTAAAAAATACAATAAGCTCTTGCTAAGGATGTAACATGAATTATGTTCTGTATATTTCTGTATATTATGAGAAGCATCCATGTGATCTTTAAAGGGTCACATGCAAAATCCATTCAGGGTAATTCATATCAATTTTAATACGCTAAGATATAAAAATAACTAGATTTTTGAATACTGTTGTGTATTACTATACTGTTATAGATGATATATTGTATTAGTTGATTTTTTAATGAATATGTACAGTTCTTAGTGTCTGCACATTTGAGTATATAAAGGAATAAGTAGTTCCAAGAATTTACAATCTAAAAGCAGGAATTTTTAATCTAGTTATAACAAAGAAAGAGAACAATTACAGATGAGGTCTTAGAATGTACCATCACCATCCTCACCAGCAGCAGCATTGCTAGTGTCCATTGAGCACTTACTACAGTTCCTACCCTACTATATTTTCAGTAACTTTTGACTTGTTTATTTTTAGGTATTACAAATTCTTATACAGGAGATATTTATCGGCCTTCATTTATTCAGGATAATGAGCTCAGACACTTAATCCTTAAGGTAAGTAAAGAACTCTATTTGTCTAAGTTATAGTTGCCCTTTCATTTTTATTTGAAAGGGAGGCATATTTTTCAGTTTGCTTTCTGTTATAATCATACAGGACTCTACATCACACTGAATTCCCTTTCATATGAAATTTAATTTATACAAGGAACCATGTCTTATTAGCTTGGACTACAGAAAGTAGAGCGGGAAGCTAGGCACTTTCTAAACTATGGAGCAAGGCTGACAGTTCAACATTTAGTGTAAGAAATGTCACGTGGGAGAGCCAGACTCGTCCTGCGTGTCCCCACATCCACTTCTGTATACGTTGCTTCGTTGGGGTTCCCTGGGTGTGTCTCACGGGCGTCGCTGATGTATAATGTTAGAATTCTTTAACTGAGTTTTGATTGGTACCTTATCACTATTTAAAAGGTGTAAAAAGGTGTGCAGTGAGATACTTTCATTGCCTCCTCACCCCCAGCCTGCACATCTGTCCATCTCAGCACCCCACAGGCAGTCGTTGTTCCTGCTGTGGTTTCGTATCTTTGCCGAGTTTCTACATGCCATGGTGTAGAGTTTTATATTGTGAAATATTTCAACTCAATATTCGCTGGCTGAAATACTCACATGGAAATGCATTAATTTAGACAGGGGTCCAATTTGATGTTCTTTATAAATCTATTTATATATATCTTAAGAAAATTTCTTAAAAATAATTTGACTAGATAATGTGACCACTTTGCTAGTTTTATTGCTACAGTAATTTCCCCAGAAACTGAATGTGTGTGTGTGTGTGAGAAAGGCAGGTGACGTTTTTTAAATTTACTTTTATATTTTTATATCCTAGGCTGCAGAAGGCTTCCTGTTTGTGGTTGGATGTGAAAGGGGGAAAATTCTCTTCGTTTCTAAGTCAGTCTCCAAAATACTTAATTATGATCAGGTATCCAAAATAGGATATTTTCCGCACTGTGTCATGTTTTTTGAACAGATTTCAGAGCTCTCTCCCTGGACCTTTTCTTCCCCTGGGCTGTGGCATTAGGTCTGCTGAGTCAGAAGTCCAGGAGAGACGGGAGGGCAGTGCGTGAGTGTGCGCTGCCCTTACTGACGAGTGTTAACCTCTGACCTTCAGCAACTTATTTCGCTTTCCTGAACCTCAGCTTCACTTATGTAAAAAGTGGACATGATGACTGTACCTGTCTCTCAGGATGCAAAGACTAAATAAACTGTCCTATGTGAGAGTGTCTGAAAATTATTACTCGCCCTACTCTGCTTTCTTCAAGAGAGAGCATTATTATGTATTACTAAGTTATATGCATTGCCTAACAGCTTTTGATCTAAGCTCTGGCAACAAATTTTGAAATGCATGTTTTATTTAAATAGCTGTGTAATTGCTTCACGTCCTCATCACTGAAAACCATTTAATTTAAACCAGTTATCCAAAGCTATCGCACTGAAAATAATGCAACAGAGTGAGTAAACTAGCACCTGTGGTCTCCTTTTAGAAATCACATAGCTGAAAGATTTCATCTTAAATAACTCATTAATTTCAGCCCATCTTCCCCCTCAAATTTGGAAATTTGGAGAGAGAAGGCATTCATGGCATTCATAGATAATGAGGTAAATAACAAAGAAAGATGTTATGAGCCTGCATTCAGAAGGAATGTGAACCAAGTGAATCATGCAGCTGGTGATAGCTGGAGGCACAAAAGCAGCAATACCTGATTATTCTGTCTTCTAATTGGAAATAGAGAATATCACACACACAAAGTTAATCGACAATTCAAGGTTGCACTGAGGTTCCAGATAGGGACATGGAGTCCAGTTCCACTGGGCACTGACTGCATTTCACAGACTAACCCAGAGACTCACTGACCACTGAGGAGGACTTTGGGATCCCCATAGAGCAGGGTCTAGTCCAGCTTTTCAGACTCAGAAAGCAGGTTTGCTGTAAATCGGAGTTCTGGGTGTAGACTTGTATTACCCAGTCACACAGTAGACTGATGCATGAATCAGATTGCTAGCCTCTTTGAATGAGGTATCCAACTGCCAGGCTATCCTACAAGCCAGGCTCCTTGTACCTTCTGGCCCATTTGTTCTGTCTTCTATAGGAATGTCTACGTGGGTAATACAGAAAGTCAGGAGGAGGGCAGTCCCTGGGGCTCAGGGAGGACCTCTCATGCAAAGTAGAGTGTCTGCTAAGCATTCAGATGAGCAGAGAAGTGAAGAATTTTTACGTTGAGAGAGGGAATCAAGGGCAATTGGCTGGATTGGCCAGGGAGCTGAGTTTGTAGAGAAGGAACAATGAATTCCAGGTGATAAGACCGCAGAGCATCCAAGGCACAGACCTAGGGAGGCTCTGCATGTTGAGAGAAGTGGAATGGGAAGTGTGCAGGGACCCAGGTTGGATTTTGTTTTTTAATAGCATGGCGATTTTTAAAACAGTATGATAACCTCTGTTCTACCATCTAATCACAGCTATTCTGTGACTTCCATATGACACTATAATCGCTTTACTCTTACCAAAGATAAAGGTTAAAGTAAATCATAATATGATTTAGAAGTAACGTATATGAATTGGGGGGTGTTAACAAGAGGAATAAGTAAATAGAATATTAGTGGTCGGGTGCTTCTGTGTGGTCTGTGTGTATCCAGTGATGGTCCCATGTGTGTGCATTATTTCTCTGCCTACAGGTATGACCCTGCTTTTAACACTTGGCTTATGTCACACAGTGTAGTGGGTGTATTTCTGAGATTAACAAAAGAAAGTATTCATCCTGTGTCTGTATGAGGAAATGTAGGAAAAGTACTGACTTTAAATGAATGTCTACTTTATGAATAGGCTAATTTGACTGGACAAAGCTTATTTGACTTCCTACATCCCAAAGATGTTGCCAAAGTAAAGGAACAACTGTCTTCTTCTGACGTTTCACCCAGAGAGATGCTAGTAGATGCTAAAAGTAAGTGCTCCTGTCGGTGTGCTTACTGTTTACTGTGAGTGCAATTATTACTTAAAAGTCCAGCTAGACAGTGTTTCTGAAAAGTTAGCTAATTATGGTTTTATCAAAAGGAGAATTATGTAGTAAACTTTACAATCATCAGCCTCAGAGTTTAAAAACACAACATAACTCTATAGAGAATTCCTGTATGCACACACACATGTAAAAATATGTTTATGTGAAGTTGCTTTGAGGAAAATATGATTGCTTCATATTTGCTATTTTTCATATGCTAACAAAATCTTTACAAGAAATTATGTTTTAGGATAAAAAATTGATGAAATTTTTATTATTCAGCTATATGCTGAGAGATAATTATTCTCTTATATGGGTGAAACACCTTGTATAATTTTGCTTCAGAGTTGTAAGTATTCTTTATTTTCTCTAAAAAACTTATCTTCTCTGGAAATGGTTAGTACCAAGTGATCATTTATAATACAACAAATAACGATGCTTTATGCCATTGATTACTACTACAACTGAGGGGTTTTCTTTTCATTTAATTTTTATTTCATTCCATTTAAATTACCTTTGGGGAAAAATAAAGTTGCAAGTTTATAAGTTGTCAAAAATACAGTGGCTTGATAAATACATTTTTTGGTACATTTCACTTCCCGGTTGATTGTACAACAGTATTATTTTAAATAACCACTTCTATTTTTTCACTTATAAAAAATGTAATAGATGATCAGAAAAAGTGTTAGGAGATACGTTTGAAAATTACTTGAAAATACTCTTTTCTACCTCTTCTCTTGCCTCCTCCTCCTGTGAAAGCTGGCCTGCAAGTCCCCAGGGACTGCCGTGCGGGAAGGACGCACGCGCGCTCTGGCTCCAGGCGCTCCTTCTTCTGTCGGATGAGGAGCTGTAAGGGCTCCGTCAAGGGAGAGCGTGAGTGCTTGCCGGACGCGAGGAGGAAAGGTATCGTCATTTTGAAGGCATGTTTATAAATTAATGTCCAAAGTATTCTATAGACAGAAAAAAAACACGGTATATGGTTAAGGTGAATAATTGAGGCCAAAAGCACCTAAGGAGATGTCTTTCAAATTTATCAGGTAATTACATATCTTCCTTATTGCTCAAGGTTTTAATAGTGCTGTTGAAATTACAGTTTGGGGGCTATCAAAATGGGAAGAGATGGAAATAAAACTTTAGTTATGAAATTCCGTTACTTCTTTTAAAATACAAGAGTTAGGTCTTTAAAAAACACTGCAATACTGCAAGAGCCTGATTTGATTAATTTTGGTGACTAAGATGTTATAGCTATGGTTTTAATTTTATGACGTGGCTCTTTGATAAATATTTGTAGTTCTGCTTTCTTGTATTTTTTTATAGATTTGTCTTACAGATATTTACATTTTGAATGGACTGAAAAATGTCTCATGATTTTTTTACTCCTCACCCAAAGATATGTTTATTTTTTTATTTTTTATTGTTGTTCAAGTATAGTTTTCTGCCTTTTCCCCCCACCCCAACCGAGCCCCCCAGCCCTCCTGACCTCCCTCCTATTTCCATATGTTTATTTATTTATTTATTTAGAGAAATAGGGTGAGAGAGAGGGAGAGAGACATCAATCGGTTGCTTGCCATTCACGCCCTGAGAGGAAACCGAGCCAACAACCTTTTGGTGCGTGGGCAATGCCCCAACTGGTGGAGCCACCAACCAGGGCTCATGATGTTTTTGCATAAGAAGATATTAACCTATCAGATATAGAATTCCATATGCAAATTTTAACATGAGATTTGCTTTGACATCTCGTGAAAGGATAATTACATAGAGATGCAAGCTTCATTTTATTTGCAGGTTTTGGTCAGAGTCTTTTTTGGCAACCACCTAAGATGATAATCACTAATACCCATTTAGTAAGCCCTTGCTCTGTGCCAGGTACTGTGCTAAGAGGTTTAATCCCCGAGAAAATACTATTCTTACCTCTGTTTTAGAATCAAGGAGAGACTTGAATAGGTTCAATAATTTACAGAAAGTGAAGTTGGCAAATTCATACTCAAACATAAAGCCCTGTACTCTTACGTTACACTGTAAAGAAACAAAGGAGAAGACTCAGCAGTCCTCAGGGTGGGTTTGACTATCAGTGCCTTCCCTCTTGCCCTTGGCTCTGAGCTTGCTGTCTAAGGTCTCACGTGTGGTTGAACTCCCGGCTGGCTGGTGGTGAAGAGGTTGTGAAGTCAAGCTGATTGGGGTCAAATGTTGACTCTGCCTCTTGCTAGCTGTGTTTCTTAACCCACCTGAACTTCAGTTTCCTCATCTGTAAAACAAGGATATTCACGGGGTTGAACGGTTTTGTGGAATGGCTAAACACATAGATTCTGGAGCCAAACTTCAGATTTGAATCCTGACTTATGATCAACCACATAACTTAAAATGACTAAATCCTTCTGGGTCTCACTCTCCTCAACTGTGAAATGGGAATAACGATAGAACCTCCCTCACAGAGTTATTGTCAGGATTAAATGCGTCGACACGTGATACGTGCTTAGCGCTGTTCCTAGTACAGTGAGACTTGACAAATGCTGTGAGCCATTAAGAATGCTATGAGCAATAAAACACCTCAACTCAGACACTGCAGAGTCGATGGTAAGTACCATGACGTCAGCGTTCCTGCTCCATCTTCCTCGGATTGATCTGATGTCGGGACATGGCCATATAATACGGAAACACTCTCCTGGGGCAGGAATATTCCTTCTGTGTGGATGGATGGTCCAAGGAGCCATAGTCCATGTAGACCCTGGACTGTAGTACACCTACCCTTAGGGTTTAGGCAGAGGTGAACTAGTACCGTGTTGGGTAGACACAAGCACACTCGAGTCACCCCCTCTACACAGCCATCTGAATGCGAGATAAACACTATCACCAGCATAACGGCCGAAGTCTCCGGTGTTTGATGCCAGGTATGAATTGAGTAGAGGCTACAGGTATCAAGTTCTGTGAGTGTTTTAAAGATTGCCAGGTTAATTTGTCTTTCCTTTTGGAAGAGAAGCGTTTCCACGTGGACTTACTTAGTACGAGTGCATATTTTAGTTATCTTTGTCTTGGTGTGTGGGTAATGCCCATGTAGCCATTTTACTTTGTAAAACCTGATTTCATCCTCCACCTCCTGCCCCACCGTCTTCCTCTCTGCTGCCTAAGCCTCTCAGCCTCACAGGTTTGATCTCAGCCTCTCTATTCTTTTTGAGAACCATTGCTGTAGACTCTCTCTCAAGTGTGGGAGTCTCTGAGAACACAAGAGAAGGAAGGAGCAAGAAGGAGCAGAGGGAGAGCGCGTGCCCTGGGCAGCAGTGCCCAAGGCTGTGGCCGAGGTTCTGTCGGTGGAGATTTCTTCCCCACTTGCATTTTCTCACAGCTTCTGCTGTCATCTTGTCTGCAAGAAAGATCCCCCCACATTGGCTATACCCAAGGAAAAGTGGTAGCGATAAGCCTGAGATCATTATCTGACACAGGAGTCGCTAGTTAAATAGATTTCGGCCAGTCAGCAGTTACTGAGTCCCTGCCTTGTGCCAGGCACCATGCCGAGTGCAATGGGCACACTGGAAACAGGCCGACGGGTCACTGCTCTAGTGACCCTCCAATCCCAGGGACAGGGTGCAGCCACTCGACAAGTAAATTACTAAATATTCTAGGCAGTAGAAAGTACAATGAAGCCAATAAAATGGGATAATGAGAACAGGGACTGGGAAGTAGTAGTTACTTTAGAATGCTCAGAGAATGTTCTCTCACAGGACAGAAAGACAAGTGTTAGAGACCTGAGGTGGGAAAACTGGGCATTTTCAGGGATTCAGCAAAGATCAGTGTGATGAGATCCTCGATGCTGCAGACAGCGTTAGGAGGGGCGCCAGCGGGGACTGGATTTGCAGGCGCACATGGGCAGGGGCAGCGGTGTGCTGGTTACTGCTCAACCACCCGCGTTCTTAGTTCTGATATGAATGACGCAACATACTTTTAAGTTTAATCCAATATTAACATTTTTTCTATCACTTGATAGTTCTAGAGAATAAGGAAAAAAACAAATAACAAATCAAACCCTGATTTTATAGTTTTGCCAATTTCTATGGTATGAAGAGTCAGTCACATGTTGGCTAATTTCAAGCTACCTATATAAGGCCATTGAACATGGATTAGGGAAGGGATGTGGAAGAATACACCATTATATGGAATCATATTAAAAATAATTAACTTTTAAAAATAAGTATTTATTAAGTACACACTATGGGCCAAACACTAGTCTATGTACTGGGGCCAGCGTAGTGAACAAAACAAAATCCTTGCTGATGGTGTAAGTGCTCTGAAGAAAAAGAAAACAGAATAAGAAGTAAGTTTAGAACCAGACCTTCAGATCACTGTTTCACAATATGTTAACCATGGTTTTAAAAAGAATAAAGCCACCCACAAAACGAAGACAACCTAAATGGGAGACAACTGATAGATGATATCTGCAAATAATATATGTCTGATGAGTTAATATATAAAACATATAAGGGACTTCTACAAGTCAATAGCCTAAAACAAACCAACCAACCAACAAAGAATCAATTAAGAAATGGGTAGAGGACCTGAATAGATGTTTCTTCAAAGAAGACATACAGATGGCCAATAGGCATGTGAAAAGTTGCTCACTATCACTAATCATGAGGGAAATGCAAATCAAACATCTGAATCAAACAGATATCACCTCACACCTGTCAGAAAGGCTGTCGTCAATAAATCAACAAACAGCATGTGTTGGCGAGGATGTGGAGAAAGGGGGAACCCTCGTGAACTGTTGTAAATTGGTGCAGCCAGTAAGGAAAACAGTGTGGCACTTCCTCCAAAAATTAAAATAGAACTGCCATACAACCCAGCATTTCCACTTCTGGGTATTTATCCAAAGAAAATGATAATGCTAATTCAAAAATTATATGTACCCCTGTTTTCATTGCAGTGCTATCATAAAAGCCAATGCATGGGAGCAGCCCAGGTGTCTGTCAGTGGGCAACTGGGTAAAGATGATGGTGCAGTCAGCAGTAAACAGAATGAAATCTTGCCATTTCTATCAACATGGGTGGGCCTAGAGGGTATTATGCCAAGTGAAATGTCAGACAGAGAGAGAGATACAGCATGATTTCCCTTACATGTGAAACATAAAAACCCCCCCAAAAAATGGGAACAGACTTACAGACACAGAGAACAAACCGATGGTTGTCAGATGGGAGGGGGATAGGTTTAAAAGGTGAAGGGAAATAAGAGGTACACACTTCCACTTATAAAATGCCATGGAGGTGTAATGTACAGAACAGGGAACACAGTCACTAATATTTTAGTAACTTTATACAGTGACAGATAGTGACTAGACTTCTTACGGTGATCACTGTGTTGTGCACCTGAAACTAATATAATATTGTATGACAGCTGTAGTAAAAATTTTAAAGCATAAGTTTATTGCCTTATTAAATAATGTGTATTATAATTTTTAAAGTTTAATTTTTTAAGTTTTTTAAATTTTAATAAAATTTGTTCTTAAAACATTTTTTATCCTTTCATATTTTTATTTTTTGTTTTAGTATAGACATATTAATACAAAATAGATATATATAATTTATACATGTAAAGTCTTAAAATTTTTTTATAGCATGCAAAATAAATAACATTTAAAGGCCATTGCTTGAGAAATGAGAGATGGGGTCTTTGGAAGACAGGTTTAGGCGGAGCCAGGGGACTAGGGTTCCCCTGAGGTGATTGGTGTCCTTGGAAGAAGGGACCCAGAGAGCTTGCTGCCTGGGAGCACAGAGCTAGATGGTAGCTGCCTCCAACCAGGACAAGAGCCACCGGGAGAACTTAGCTATGCTGCCATCCTGATCTCAGAATCCCAGCCTCCACAATTATGAAGAAATAAATACCTGTTGGTTAAGCCCCCCAGTCTGTGATACTTTGTTCTGGGACTTGTGGCTAAGGCAGCAGCCAGCTGGGATCATCTTTGCCATAATTCTCAGAAGTAAATCTGAAGAGGCTCTGTAGTGGCAACCAAAGCCATCTGGGCCTTACTGAAATCAGACGTGTGCTTATCAAATGGGCATTTTAGAGTTGGCTTGAAATGTGGAACTACAAGTCACAAAGGGGTGGTAGGACCCTACCTTGTCTGGGCTCCTTCTGTCATCTTAGATTTTTAATTTCCATTTTTGTGAACTTCTAGGACAGCACAGGACCGCATACATGCATCTTGGAGGATTTTTCTTAAATATGGGAGCCCAAGTCAGTCACTGATGATAATCTTGGAAGTAGAATGCTTTCTATGTGTGGTCTTCTAACTCTTCGCAAAGATATAAAAAGAAAAGTGACATGTGCTTTAGGCAACTGCATGGTTCCATTCCAGCATTTGGAATCAGTCTTGTAAATATTAAATCTTAAGCAGAAACACATGTATATAGTCATAGGTTAAAAAAATCTAAACATCATTCTTGAAGAATGTAATAATCAAACTTTGGTTTGTCCATGTGGTTTCTAAAAGGATTTTTTTATTATAAGTTTCAGAGATTTATAGGAGAGGCAGGGAAAATTTCTTTCCTTTGAAATAAATATTGATAATTTCACTGGAAAAATGTAGATATTTTAAGAATATCTGGCAAATGATCAATTAAGACTGACTTATAGTTGAATTCTGCGATGAACCAAAGGAACTGGCATTTTTAAGTGTTCCATGTCCTCATCGAACTCTGCTACAGGACAGCCATGCAAGTGTCCCGGTCAGGCGCTGGGACAGAGTAGAAAGGGTCTGGGCTCTGACTTCATTGGGGTTTTAGTGTGAGGTCTCCTGCTTAACAACTGTGCAGCTTCAGGCAAGCTCCTTTCAACACATGGAAACTTGGGGTTCGGGACTTAGCTGTTGCCCCAAAATTCATATGTTGAGGCCCTTGTTCCCAATGTGATGGTACCTGGAGGTGGGGATTTTAAAGAGGTAATTAAGGTTGAATGAGGTCATAAGAGTGGGGCTCTAATCCAGTGTGGCTGGTGTCTCAGAAGGTGAGACCCCTGGGACCCACAGGCACAGAGACAGGGCCATGTGCGGGGCACAGTGAGAGGTCTCCTGTGTACAAGTCAAAGAGAAAGGCCTCAGGAGGAGCCCAACTGTGAACACCTTGAACTTGGGCTTCTTGCCTCCAGACCTATGAGAAAATTAAATTCCTGTTGGTGAAGTCACCCACTCTGTGGTATGCTGTTACGGCAGTCCTAGCAGACTGATGAAACGGGTGTAATACATGGGAGTACGGTTAGCGTTACATGTGGCGGATGCAGTGCTTGGCTCCCAGTAGGCACTCCACAAGTGAAAGCCACTATTTGTGACTCAGAAAAAAAAAAGAAAAAAGGAAAATAAAAAGGCAAGAAGAAAATTAGTAATTATTTAAAATCCATACGCCAGGCACTTCTCATCAGTCTTCATGTAATCTGCATAACGACACTGTGCAAACCAGTCCCATCTTTCAGACGAAGAAACTGAAGCCTAAAAAGATTGTGGAATTTGTCTAAAGTCACGTAGAGAGTGGCAGAATCAGAAATCTAGCATTAACAGCTGTTCTTTCCACTACGCCACGCCACGCACTTAAGTCGCTTCCTAGATGCTGAGGGTTGTTAATGAGAGAGGTCTGCTGTAGGTGATTTCGGCAGTGGGCACACAGCAGTGGGTTGGCTTCTCTTGGAGAACGGCATTCCTGCCTGCACAGGGAGGTTCGCTTCCACATCAGGCTGGGCTACATGCATGCCTGCGATGAGAGTCAGATATCTTCTCAAAAAAGGACTTTTTAATCTGCTCAAAGTAGGTGACCCAAGCATTCACGTGACATTCCAGAGCTGTGTACCAAAGGCACGAGGCCGACTCGGCCTAAGGAATGGTGAGGGCGTGTGTTAACCATCAGTAAGGCCTTTCCGTGCAGAGCCTGGTTTTTGAGAACTGCCTGCCGACAGACACGTAGACAGAGGCCGGGACCAGGATAAGGTCGCTGCAGAATGGAATGCTGAGATGCCACATGGATGGCTCCCATGCATGAGATCACTTTGCATTGTACTTTAACCAAGGGGAATGCCTGTCAGTGAGATCATTGTATTTTGCATACAGTTGCTATTAAGTTATTCTTTCCAGTAGTTATAAGCCAGTGCAATTAACTGTTTTAAGACCACTCCCTATTAATGATGAACTTTAATAAAGGTGTTTTTCTTTTAGCCATGACATGTTACATTAAAAGTTTTGTTATTTTTAAGACTGTTTTTAGAGCAGTTTAGGTTTACAACAAAATTGAGAGGGAGGTAGAGAGAGTTCCCATATATTCTTGACCCCCACACATGTACAGCCTCCCCTGTAAACAGCCTCAGCATCTTCTGCCAGCATGGTATATTTTTTACCAGGCTGGAACGAACCCACATTGACACATCCTCACCACCCAGAGTCCATAGTGTGTTTACCTTAGGGTTCACTCTTGGTGGTGTACATTTTTTGTGGGTTTGGACAAATACCAATATAAAATGATATAGCTCCATCTTTATACAAATTATCTTCATGTATCTTCATAAAAATTCTGTGCTCTGCTTATTCATCTCTCCCCACGCCCCCCCTTGCAAACACTAATCTTGTGTCTCCATAGTTTTGCCTTAGCTACATTTAAGTGTAAAAGAAGAGAGTAGAAAGCAGTCCTTTTAATACTAATTGAAACAATTTGAGATTTATGGAAAGGCTTTTTCCACAATTAGCCATGAGTCACTCACAACAACATGGGTTTGAACTACATGGACATGCAGGGTTTTGTTTTTTTTTTTTTTTTTTTCGGTAAGTACTGTAAATATATTTCCTCATGATTTTCTTAACGTTTTTTCCTCTAGCTTTATTGCAAAAATGCGGTATATAATATATATAATGTACAAAATATGTGTTCATTGACTTGCTCGGTAAGGCTTCAGGTCAACAATAGGCTATTAGTAAAGTTTGGGGGGCCTCAGAAGTTACACACCGATGTTCTCGATTGCTGGGGGATTAGCGTCCCTAACTCCCCACCTCCGCATGGTTCCAGGGTCTACTGTACTATTCTCTCTGATTTTGTGTATGTTTGAGATTTTCCATAATAAGGTTTTTAAAACAAAGTAAGCAAGATTAACATTAAAAACATTATTTCTACCCTGATTCTAACAGTAATGCCATAGATTCAGACTTTAAAAAAGCTTCTAAGATAGGGATAAAATTACTCCCGTATCTCAACTTGTGAAATCAAAGGCTGTTGAAGGATGGATGACCGCTTCTAAACATCTCAGGTATTTCTTAAGTTTATCTTGGTAAGATAATCAGTAACTCAGTAATGCACCCAGAACCCATTGGTTTCTGGTGCGGGTGTGGCGGATGCTGTAGTACCACATGACTTGGCCTCTCAGCACGTACCACTTCAGGGGCATGCCGTCTGGCTTCCACAGTTTGACACCTGTGACTCTGTGCTTGACCTCTCGTCTCAGGTCTTTGGAGACAGCACTGCTTACCCGGGTTGCTTATGGTGACATTACACAGAGTAGGGAACAAGTGGTACACTTGGTTTGGGGTTGAGAGATAATGACTTGTGATTTAAGGTGTCTGTGGATCACGGAGGGGGCACTGTGGGGTAGGCATGGAATACTAAGTCCTGTGCATGGCTTACAGGGGTCAAGTTTTGTTCCCCGCTTTCTTCTCCATTTCCCCATCGCAGACTATGCTTCAGCCACATCTGACTGCTATCTCCTGACTCTTGATTTGCAGTGGCTGTTCCCTGTAACTGGAATCGTTTTTGTACCCCGCCCCCTCCATTATCCAGGCAACTCCTGTTTGAACACCTGTGACAGAGCGCTCACTGTCATCGAATAGCAGGGCATAAGTGGCCCCGAAAGGGCACCCTGGAGCCGGCCTGTCTGGGAGCGAAGCTCGGCCCCACCCCTCCCTGCCGTGACCTTGGCGTTAACGCTCTGGTTCCTACCCCAACGAGGATAATATCAGAACACCCCGCAGGACTATTAAGAAGATTAGATGAATTATACAGTTAAGGCACTTAAAACAGAGCATAGCACAGAAAGTGTTCTATAAATCTTTGCTATTACTATTAGTTGCTGTTTTAAAGACAGTCCACATCATCTATTTAAAAAATGTTTTTAAAAGAATTGTAATAACAATCTTACCAACTAGTGCCAATTTAAAACAGTGACTATTCTGGTCTTTTCTAAATGTTTTCACAAACTGTTTAATTTTTACCAGCACTTTTTTTCTTCTATTTAATCTTGAAGTCACTTTTTTTTTTTTTGGATTGCCATAATCTGTATACTGCCTATCTTTTATGCCTGTGTTGCACTTCATTGTTTTCTTTTTTTTTTTATTTAAAGATTTTTATTTATTTATTTATTTTCAGAGAGAGGGGAAGGGAGGGAGAAAGAGAGAGGGAGAGAAACAGCAATGTATGGTTGCCTCTCACATGGCCCTCACTGGGGACCTGGCCTGCAACCCAGGCATGTGCCCTGACTGGGAATCGAACTGGCGACCCTTTGGTTCCCAGCCCGCGCTCAATCCACTGAGCTACACCAGCCAGGGCTTCATTGTTTTCTTAAGCATTTCCTTGAGCGTATGGATTTTTTCAATTTTTTATTTTTCTGGTTGGACCTGTTCAACAGCCTTTTTCCTCTGAGTTAATTGCTTGGGATTTTTTTCTAAAAAGGGAAATTGGAGTCAAATTTTATTTTTATACCTTTTATTATGAGTTTCTCCAAATGTTCTCTAAAATGGTTTTATAATCTATTTTAACCATTATAGGTACTAACATAAGATTTAAGGGTTGATGATAACAAGAAAAAAGGAATTTAAAAATGTATGAATAACTATCCTTTAAACTTTTGAATATAATGTATAAAAAATCTTTTTTAAGATTTTACTTACTTATTTATTTTTAGACAGAAGGGAAGGAGGAAGAGAGGGAGAGAAACATCAATGTGTGGTTGCCTCTCACGTGGCCCCCACTGGGGACCTGGGCCACAACCCAGGCATGTGCCCTGACTGGGAATCGAACTGGCAACCCTTTGGTTCGCAGCCCATCCTCAGTCCACTGAGCTATACCAGCCAGGGCTAATGTATCAAAATTTTAATGAGCTGAAAACAGTATCTGTGTCTAAGAGCAAGAAAGCATGAAGTTTAACTTTTTCTAACATATAAATTACTGTATTTTTAAAAATTGACTTAGAAATAGTTATAGACTTATTTAAAACTAAATTGAAGCAGTCTGCTTATTGTTTAATATAGTTTAATTTACAAGAAACATAACCCATTAAGAATAAAGTTGTTAAACACAATTGAGGATTTTTTCAATGGGTTACTATTCCCCTTTCATATTTTAGCATACCGAGAGAATATTTCCTAGCACAGTTATTATATAACTATTATAAATGTCAATGTAAGAAATTTAGAAATTTATTCCTAATGATTCACATTGCTATTTTATCTTTATTTCTAGTTTGTACCGAGATAAAATTGACAAATGCTCTTTTTAAACAACTTTTGAAATAGATCACAGAAGATTCTGTACTATCCACTGCACCGGTTACTTGAGAAGCTGGCCCCCGAGCGCTGTTGGAATGGAAGAAGACGGGGACAATAAGAAAGACAGTAATTTCACCTGCCTTGTTGCAGTTGGGAGATTATATCCACATATCGTCCCACAGAACCGTGGGGAGATTAAAGTGAAACCAACCGAATTTATAACCCGTTTTGCAGTGAATGGAAAATTTGTCTATGTGGACCAAAGGTAGCAATTATACGCCTTCACGGTTGGAATGCAATGGGATGTTTAAGGCTATGAAAATGTGGCTTAGCACTGCTGGACTTATTCTTTGAAGGCTTTAGAACAGGAAATAAAATCTAAGTGAAATAACATTATGGATATATCAGTAAATTCATTCAAGCCAAAATGTAAACTTGGAATATTTCTTAACCAATGGTGTAGAAACTGGGCATAGTCTCTGGCCACAGTTTTATTGGTGAATGGTAGAACAAGCACAGTCTGGACTGGATGGGTGTGCATGCTGATCTGCAGCTCTAGCTGGGTGTAGGACAGCCAGAGGGAGCCCAGTGAGGCGCCCGGGTTACTCATCCTTTGGTCCACTTCCCTACTACCTGACCACGTATGGACCTGAAGTATTCTCGAAGGGAATTTGTTCACCAATTCTGAAGTTTATTTTTAATTTTATAACCAGGGCAACAGCAATTTTAGGATATCTGCCTCAGGAACTTTTGGGAACTTCGTGTTATGAATATTTTCATCAAGATGACCATAGTAATTTGACGGACAAGCACAAAGCAGGTATGCATTGAGTGGGGTAAGGCTTTGGTACTTCAACTCAAATTCTCATTTCCGTGAAATCCAAAACTTGAATAAGTCCTCAAAAGTTTGATTTATCTAGTGCTAGACCATTATACTAATTATTATTTTTCCTTGTTAAGTTCTACAGAGTAAAGAGAAAATATTTACAGATTCATACAAATTCAGAGTGAAAGATGGCTCTTTTGTGACTTTAAAAAGCCAATGGTTTAGTTTCACAAATCCTTGGACCAAAGAACTGGAATACATTGTGTCTGTCAACACTTTAGTTTTGTAAGTAATTCATTACGTGGTAAGACCTTTTATTAATTTCAAATGAATATCTCTGCTTCCCTCTTCTCATCTTGCTAAACCATTAAACTGTGTGGTCCTCTGTCTCATATTACAATGTGAGATATATATTGAGCAATTCATTCACTGTCTATTCACATTAGTTCTCAGAATTAAGCTAAAAGTTTGCCGTTTGAAAGTCTATTCCTTTTGCTTAATATAAAATGTGATAGTAAAGGTTTTATTCAAGCATTTCCTTCCTAGGCTTTGTCTTGTCCCTTCAGTAAGTGATGTGGGTGTGGCTTTATACTGTATGTCATTGTAAGAAATTGTTTCGTCTTCCACATCAGTTTTGCATGTACACTTCCAAAGCCTTGGGTACCACGTGTGATGTGCAGGAGAACTTGGCTGAGGGATGAGCAGAGTACAGCCCTAGCACTGCTTGCCAAGTCCTGGTCTGTGGCTGTCAGCCTGAAGGAAGAGCCAACTCTTCCTCATATGCTCAACATACTAGCATAGCTCTGTTATAAATATTGGGTTGGCCAAAAATCCGTTTAGTTTTTTCTGAAAAATAAAAGACACATTTTTCATTTCCACCAATAACTTTATTGCTTTGGATATTTGAGTATGTTGGCTGTCTCCTGCTGTTGGCTTCTAGTGGGCAGAGGCCAGGGGTGCTGCTAAACATCTTCCAATGCATAAGACAGCCCCACAGCAAAGAATTATTTGGTCAAAATGTCAGTAGTACCAAGAAACTTCACAAACCACTTTGACACATTTGATCAGTCACAGCACCTTCTCCATGCACTGCACAAATCTGGTTTTGCATTTCACTTGCGTTTTTATCTTTCTTGAAATAATGAAGCATAATATATCAAAAATACTGCTTGTCTTCTTCCATCTTCAATATTAAAATGGCTACACAAAAATTCACCAACTTTGAGAAGTTTTTTTAAATGTAGGCTGATATGACAGCTGTCACAATACAATCTAACAAAGTTGTTTTGAATGAAGTTAAAGACCAGTAAGTGCTACTAGAGCCATGGTACAGGAAAGGCTAAATGAACATTTTGGCCAACCCAATATTAGTCTTTTAAGTTTTTTTGAAATTGCTACAATGTTATCTCAAACCTATTTCCTTATCTACAATATTTAGCTTTTTCAAAAAGCCCCAAAACTTAGTAACTCCAGCAGTATCTGGTTACCTGTTCCAGTAACCCTTGCCTTCTTATCATTAGTATATGAACTGAGAGTTTGTAACTATGACAACATGTACTTTATAGGGTAATAGGGCATTTGGTACTTAGCACATTAACACCTTGATCTCTGGTGGTGATATTAACAATACATGCATATAAAACAAATGGGTCAAGAAATAAGAAATGAAATATACAGAGCTTAATATAGTTACTTTAACAATTTCCTTCTTTTTAAAAAAGAAGTCACTTCTGGTGTTTCTAAATTCCAGGGGACACAGTGAGACTGGAGAAGCGGCAGCATCACTTCCTTGCAGCGCTCAATCATTTGAAGGTAAGCTTAGTTTTCGATGATGGAAACTTATTACCAAGACTATTATTGTTGCTACCATCTTTTTCTGTCTTGGAGAGGTAACATTTTCAAGGTGAAATCGAGAAGACTTGTGTGGGTTACCCACAGGACTGTGGTCCCACTTCTGTTACAATCTTCCATTGTATTGCAGTCGGTTGTGCACTGAGCTGGCTCGCCGCCGACTGAGCTCTTTAAGAGCAGGGGCAATGTTTTGTCCATCCGCTGTCCCTAGCAGCTAGCATAGTTTTGTACTCTGTGGCACTCAATAAAGTATCTGTCGGACACGTTAATGAAAGGTGCTAAGGGGGAGTTTTTGCTTGTCTGTGTCAGTTTTTCACCACAGGACTTACATAATATATCACTTGCATAAATAAAAATATTAGGAAATATTAAAAATAAAAATATTGCTCTGGCTTTAGTATTGATATTTAAGTGGGAGGGAGCTGTTTGTATTCAAGGGTGACGGGTCATGATCATACTCTCAGTGGCTTTCTACACATTTGATTCATATACACTCTGGAATAAACATCTTAAACCATCACGAATTATGTTTGTAATATAAGCATGAGTGTTTGTAACATTTTAGGATACAGCTAACCTATTTCTTTTAAAGATAAAAATATTTGAAAGAAATATATCAACCAAAGTTACATACGTTTTTAAAGTCCTCAATTGAATTTTTCCTTTTGTTGTTATTTAGAATCCTCTAGAAAGTCTTGTATCAGTGTGCCTGGAATGTGCGCTGGAACAGTACTTGGTGCTGGTAGTATCGGAACAGATATTGCAAATGAAGTTCTGGACTTACAAAGGTACCGTTTTATTGTTTTGCAAATATTACAAGTAAAATTATTACACTTCAAAAACCAATATTCAAAAATCAGTAAGTTTTCTACATGCAAACGGTAACCACTTCAACAATATGATGGAAGAGAAGATCACCTTTATGGTAGAAACAAAAAAGATAACAAGGTATTTAAATATAGATTTTACAAGGAGTATCTAGAACTGTATGAAAAACACTTTAAATGCTACAAAGGTAGTCAAAGATGACTTGAGTAACTTTCCAGCTAGAAGTTGGTTTTTAATTGGAAGTCTCAGCATTATGAGGATGTCAGTGTCCCTTGAACTAACCTATGAATTCAGTGTGAATCCCGTCAAAATACCGCCATGCATTTGTGTTTTAGAATCCAGCAAATGCTCGTGACCATTCAAGGATATCCAGGAAAATTCTAAAACATAAAATTATTAGATTGAGAACAAAACTCTCAGATATTACACTATAAAGCTACAGTCACTAAAACATTTTGGTACAATGAACAAATAGATTAATGAAAAAGAATAGATTTCAGAATAAGACTCAAATGCGTGTGGAAATTTATTATATGGTAATAGTGGCATTTTAAGTCAGTAAGGGTAAAATGGATTGAAGTGTTAAGAGCATTATAGTATCTCTAAAACCATTTGGAAAAAAAATAAAGCTAGACCCCATCTTTATTCTTTATACTAAAATAAATTCTAAATACATCAAAGAATTCAAAATAAACCTATAAAACTACTTCAGGAACACAGGTACAGATTTTTATAATCTTAGTTTGGAAAGTCACACACAGACCACCACTGGGCCTGGCCAGCTAGCCCAGCTGGTTAGAGCGGGGGTCCCCGACTTTGGGCCTCTGACCAGTCCGGGCCTGTTAGGAACCAGGCCGCCCAGCAGGAGGTGAGCTTGAATGTAATTCGCCTGTATCATCCCGAGCCCATCCCCACCCCAATCAGTGGAAAAATTGTCTTCCACAAAGCCAGTCCCTGGTGCCAAAAAGATCAGGGACTGCTAGGTTAGAGCGTCATCCCGATACACCAAGGTTGCGGGTTCCATCTCCAGTCAGGGCGCATGCAAGAAGCAGCAACCAATGAATGTATCAGTAAGTGGGACAACAAATTGATGTGTCTGTCTATCTGTCTGTCTCTCTGTCTCTGTCTCTCCCTCCCTTCCTCTCTCTAAAAGTCAGTAAACAATTAAAAATACATATATTAAAAAAGAATCATCATGTAACATCCAGAATTCATTAAGAAAAAAATTGATAAATTATATAAAAACTCAAAATTTAAGCACAACTATAACCTTTATAACAAAGTTAAAAGACAAATTATAAACTTCAGAAAAATGTATTTCATGTGATAAAATGGACTAATTATCTTAATATGTGAACTTTTATAGTGTAAATATAAGGAATAAAGTTATTAAACTATATATAATAAACTTTATATAACTTTATAATCTTAGTCTCCAGAGATGTATGTAGTATAAACAATAAAGTTATTAGCCAATTTTTAAAAATAGTTTAATAATAAAGCTGGACAGTGGACAAGAACAGAAAAAAGTAGGAATGGCCAAGAAACTAAAAATTACTCAACCCCACTCACAGAAACATGTACAAACTGAATGAGACACCTGTTTTCACTTAGAGGTTGTCAGAGATTTGACAGATTGATAATCAATATTGGTGAGAGTGTGAGAAAACAGTCACTCTTAAGTTGTTTGTTGGAATATAAATTAGTCCAGCTGCTATAGAAAGCAATTTGACTGTATCTATCAAAAATGTAAGTTTATATAACCCCAGGCTCCCCAGTTCTACCCTGGGAGCAAAGAGTCTTACACACATGTGTGAAGATCTATGAATGAGCTTATTCACCGATGCATTTTTTATAGTGGTGCTTTTAATATTTAAATATTTATCATAGCCATAACTTGTTGTGGCATATCCATATAATGGAGTACTCCGCCACTGTTCAAAATTAGGTAGCTCTGTTTACGCTAATATGGAAAGATGTTTAAAGTTAATAGAAAGAACAGGAACAGAACAAAAAAAATAGTATGTATATAACCCACTTGTGTAAGAAGAAGGAAATGTGTGTGGATATGTGAGTGTGTGTGTGCAGGCCCATAATTTCCCATATGAAACTCTTGAAACAAGATAGGTTTTCAACTCAGGATTTCTTTAGGTTTTAGAAAGAGTATTTTGGAATTCAATTTTTTTAGAGAGTTATGTGTAATACCCCCAGAAACATCAGGGGCAGCACTTCATAAGCAATTAAATCATTATTTCCCCAGGAAGCATTTGCAGATGAAACGGTAAAATGTCTGGGGGGAGAAGGGAGGTGAGGGTTTGGGGCATGTGCCTTAAATGAGATCGGGAAAGGGTAACTGTTGAAGCTGTTTGGTGGGTGTTATGAGATTTCATTATAGTATCTACTTTTATATCTGTTTGAAGGACGTTTTCCATAATAAAGCTGAAAAATATATTTTTGGAGTGAGGTTTTGTAAATACTTACAGTGAGTAGGACAGAGTGGGATAAAAAAGATAAGTTAACTTCATACTGGTTAGGTTTTGCTGAGTTCAGATTAATTCAGATTTTGCTGTTAAATGAATTATGGAGAATCTTTCCGTTTTCAAGGCGTTTTGGGATTTCGGAATTGCAGAGAAGGAACTTATACCATACCTGCATGATATAATATATAACAATACAGGTATTTTGTTCAGACTTTTCAGTATTTGTTACCTTCCGTGTTTGGGACTAGGGCTTGAGGGTTGGGAGATGTAGAAAAGACATTTTTGCTTTTTGTTTTTTTATACAGTTTGAATTTTTAAGTTTTTAAATTAAAAATAGTTTAATGTGAAAAGAATCACTAGGAGACATTTGTCACATCTTGATGGATACCTGGGTTGCTTCCGCCTTGAGGCTGTTTGAATAATGATGCTGTGATCATGGGTATACGAATGTCAGTTCTGGTCCCTGCTTTCACTTCTTTTGGGTATATACCCAGAAGCGGAATTGCTAGATTATATGGTAATTCTATGTAATTTTTTTAGGAACTGCTATTGTGTTTCCCATATCACCATTTCACATTCTCCATCAACAGTGCACAAGGGCTACAGTTTCTCACCATTGCTTCTTGTTTTCTGGTTGTTTTTTTTTATAATGGTCATTCAAATGGGTTTGAAGTGGCATCTCATTGTGGTTTTGGTTTGCATTGCCCTAATGATCAGTGCAATCTTTATTGTGAATAAACAAATGTTGTGAATCTTTTCATGTGCTTATTGGCCATTTGTATATCTTTTTTTGAGAAATGTCTTATTTCTTTGCCCATTTTTCAGTTGGGTTATTTTTCTGTTATTGTGAATTGTAGTTGTTCTTTATTCTGGAAATTAACCCCTTATCTGTATGATTTGGTGGTAGTGCCCTTTGATGCACAGAAGGTTTCAATTTCGATAAATTTGACTACACCTCTTCTTTTGTTACATGTACTTTTGGTATCATATCCAAGAAATTTTTGCCAAATACAATGTCATGAAGCCTTTTCTCAATGTTTTCTGCTGAGAGTTTTATAGTTCGGAGTCTTACATTTAGCTCTTTGATCCATTTTGAGTTAATTTTTGTATATGATATAAGGTAATAGCCAAACTTCCCTCTTCTGCATGTGAATATCCAGTTTTCCCAGCACCATTTGTTGAAAAGACTGCCCTTTCTTGGTACCTTGTTGAAAATCATTTGATCGTATATGCTGGAAGAGCATTTTAAGAGGAGTAGAAAGTGAGCCAAAGATTGACAGTTGGTACCATGGGAACAGCCAGGAGGCACTGGGAACGGCATTTAGATGTGGCGGCACTTCAGCTGGTGTATTGAGGTGGATGGCAGAAAGCGTGATGGGTTGAGACAGCGTCAGGGGACTTGACTGAGAGAGGAGTCAGGTTGCTGAGAGCGGCGGGGAGTGTAAGGTGAAGTCGAGTAGTGGAGAGCTTAAATAGCGGATTTCATATTTATATTTACATTGACTTTCCTGTAAAAAATCTCCAAGACAGGCTGCTGATCTTTTCTTCTGTTTTCTGACGTAATTCATTCCATTTCTGTATTAATTTCTCTTTCTTGTCAACTGTCATCTTGCGAATACATAAAGACAAAGTTATGTTTATGCCATTATGTGTTTCACATAATTGGGCATTTAATAATAAATATGTGGTGCTGTCAGTTTTGCATATTTAAGTCTTATGAAGCAATTAGCGATCGAAGGGTATGTCTGTCATTATGTGTCTCATTGATTTTGTCCCCGAGGATGACCTATCAAGTTAAAATATGATATTTTCTACTTAAAGTTTGCAGAACGTTAGGAAATCTTTCTTTACCTTCAGTTCTGCTACTTGTTATCTTGATAAGGCACCGATTCTTGATGTGAATGCCTGTTTTAAACTAAGGGTGTTGTATGTTATTGTAATCCTCCACCAGGTGCTGTATTAAGATGAGTGACATGGTTCACTTACACCTCAGAGTGTCATGTTTCCATGCGCGACTGAGTGCTTTTCAGCTCTCCACGGTCAGAGGTCAGTCTGCGCCTGGCCAGCTGGCCTGCTGTGAAAGCTGTCTTGCACTCCGTCCTGTTCTCCTCCACTGCGTGTTTACCAGATCGTGATGTGTGCGGAGGAGAACATTTCCCGCTAACAATAGAAGTAGAGGAAATGTCTTATGTCCCACTTTTTAAAGGTTGCAGTCTTCTTCATCCCTTGGTGGTTCCAGTCCAACAGATATAATGAACGACATTCACACCGTCAACTGCAGGAATGTAAGTGCGATCGTACATGATGATATTCATGAAATAATTGAACAATAAAATGTGCCCCTTGTTGATTATTTCCCCTGAGAAAAGAAGCCGTCCTATAAACAGATAAGTGAACTGTTTTCTAGCTGTCTGTGGTCTTTGACAGGCTGCGGAGAATAGCGGTTAAGAGTGCAGGTGCAGGAGCCTTACCCCCCAGGTCCCCGTTGTGGCTCAGACACTTACTAGTGCCTAACCCCAGCCCTGTTATTCGAGCTCTCGGTGCCTTGGTTTCCTCATCTGTAAAACAGGAACAGTCATGGATGCATAAACACCAGTCTCTTGGAACGGTGTATGAATTAAGTGATTCGATACGAAAACAAACGAACGCTTAACAGTGTCTGAGGCACAGCTGTGTGCCCTGAGGGAGCTGTTGTCACTGTGTCACTCCAGCCCAGTGGGTTAAATGCGCACCTGGTGGTCGGCATAAGAGTTCGATGTGAGCTACCAGGTAATATCACACACCGTTCAGTCCAATCGAACAACTACTGGTTATGTGAAATGCACTGGGACACATACAAAAACGACTAAATGTAGTGCTACTCTCTGGAAGACTCACATACAATATAATTCTAATGTAGCCCAGATAACAAAAAGCTCTAAAATAGGTCTATAAACAAAGTGGTGTAAGAATATAATAGAAAAGAGAAGTTAAATCCGACCAGAGACAAAAGGGAACTTGCAAATGTATTTTAACATAAAATATTTTGTCTTTTGGGCTAGTATATTTAAATTTTACTGACACATTTAGCAAATGTGTATTGGGTACCCGTTTTTTGCCAGGCTTTACGTTAGAAACAGCGGTTAAGTCATTGTAACAAAAATCCCCAAGTAGTGCACATTACATAGGTGTTCTATAGATCAAGCACCTCAACTTAGGGCAATGCAGGTGAACGATTCCTGTTTTGATGCACTACATTGAATAGTGGATTGGCTTGTAACTGTGTAACAGTGTAACTTTTTGGTAAAAGCCTCTGGTTTAATCCTTTCTCCACTACAAAGTCATATTTCCCATTGCAGTTTCATATAGGATACAGTTTTGCCATCTTTTTTTAAAAACTGAAATAACTGACTCAGAGAATTATGGTCAAGAACTTTCCCTTCATCATCGAAAACATGTCCTCACAGTATATACGTTTGGTTATGGTTATGAAGAACGTGGGCTTCGGAGTCAGGAAGCCGGGTTCAAATTACGGCTCTGACACTTTGGGCAAGATGCTAGCCACGCGCGGCCTCAGGTGCCTGACCTGTGACCAGCTGGCTCACAGCGGTTTTACGGTGGAGTGAGGTGACGTGCGTGGGGTGCTCCAGCAGGGCACGCGGGGCCTGCGAGCCGCCGCGTTGGTGATGGGAGGGGCGGCGCTGCCAGCAGGCCCAGGCCTGGTGACTGCTAAGAAGTATTTCATTCAGGTGGGAGCCTTACTATTTGTTATTGTCCTTTTAGGTGTCAAGTAAGGAGTTGATCCCACTATGTCCTCCTGAAATAGGGAAGCTGGAAGCTACAAGGCAAAACCACAGCACCGTTGCCCCCCCCAGTCAGGAACCACTCCTAGGTAAGTTTTCGTTGGCAACTGCCTGCCGTTTTGTTTTTCCAAAAACTCCTTCTTAATCCCTGTGTTTTCAGATGTAGATTTCTAGAGAAGCAAATAAGTTTAAAACTAAGACTTTTCCGTTCAAAATCCTAAACACAGGAATCATATTCTTGTGTTACTTAATGGGCCTGTCATTAAAAATTCAGTTATCGGCTGAATCAGTTTTGAGTATTATTCGTATGTACAATTTAAATCGAACTAAGGTATTTCTGTCTAGGAAAAAGTGTGCATTCTCGGGAATTCTAGAATTTTTAAAGAGTACCAATGATAAAAAGTTTAAGATATAGTCATTCATTTTAACTATTTATACAAAGTTCACATGAAGTAAATTGAAATGACAGTTTTTATTCCCCCTGCAACTAACATTTATTTACTGAAATTTATGTTTAAAAAAAAAATCAAAGAACTTGAAGGAATCTGGGTATTAGCTGCACACAAAACCACTTATTAATCACCTCAAGTTCTATTCTACTTTGAAAGATATCTAGAAAATATTGGTTCATCTGTAGCTATATTTTTAACCCTTAATTTCTAGAACTTCTTTATCTCTAACTAAAATCTCATTTCCATAGTCCCACCTTAGATCCTTTTTTCAGTAAAAATCTAGTTACTTCCCTTTGATAAGAATACTAAGGTTTTAGAAACCTTTGTCACAGCCTTCTCATTTTGGGGTTAAACAAATAGGGTGGGTTTTTTTGTTTGTTTACAAAGCAGATTAAAGTTAAATTTCTCCCTCTAGGCTACACACACACACACACACACACACACACCTCCCCCCTCCCCCAACACACACACACACACACACACACACACACACACACCTCCCCCCCTCCCCCAAACCCTAGCCTCAGTTTTCCAGGGAGTCTGTACCTTCTCAGGCTTTTCTTTGCTATTAGAAAACTCAGACTAGCTCATTTATGTGTATCAGGTGAGTTAAGTACAATTTATCTGACAGCAGACTGTTACAAATTTACCTGGCTTTTGAATTTTAAGATACATAGTTTGCCCTTAAAAATGTGTTGTACAGTATTCTAACCGTGTTTTGCCTTTCTGAGGATAATCACTTTGGACCTTCAAATGTACTTATATGGGCCTGTATTCTAATTCTGTAGGTGACGGTGCCCAGCTGGATTTTGATGCCCTGTGTGACAACCACGACACAGCTATAGCTGCCTTCATGAATTACTTAGAAGCAGAGGGGGGCCTGGGGGACCCCGAGGACTTCAGTGACATCCGCTGGACACTTTAGCATTTGATTTTTAACTCCAAAAATGAGAACAGTTTTGCAGCATTTCCTTTACCAAAAAAAAAAAAAAAAAACCCACAAAAAAAACAAAAACAAAAACCCTGTATATTCTTCTGTACTATATTGATACTGTTTTTATCCTTTATTCTTATTAAGGGTCCACCAATTTTTATAGACTTACACCTACTCTCACAGGGGCCTGGGGAAATGTGACAGTTTCCTTCAAACAGAACTGCTCAGAGTTGCCTACAGACTCTTTCATTCAGTGAACGGGCTTTAAACCCACTAGTTGCTATTTTTGCTAAAGTCTTTCTCACCAACAGCATCACATATATTTTGTTTTATTTTTTGATGCAGTTTTTTTGAGTTTGGGAGAATTTAATATGTTGGCATTTTCCTCATGCCTAAGACTCATTTATAATTGACTTCTAATTTGTATAATTTGAAACATTTCCATTTCCTGTGTATTTCCTTAAAGTGACAGGGAAGTTTATAGTCGTGAGCACAGTGAATACCGTACTTGGTCTTTGTAGACTTGGGCAAGCACAGAGCCAGGATGTTTATGCCCAGTGGAGCACTTTAAGATGGATTTTAGATGAGACAATTTTTATTAAACTCAGAAAAAGAAAGTTGAGAGACTTTCAGCTTTGCTTACAGAAAAGGAAAGATCTGGGGCCCTAGATGTTAGTGATTAACTGTCTCATGTATAAGATTTACTCTTAATATAACCATGTAAGACTTTCCTTACAGACAGCACAGGCTTTTGATGCCGAAATGATACGTAGTAACCTATTGTCTTAGAGGAAGAAACAGGCCCCAGCAGATTAAATGTTTTGTGTAAAGACACAATTAAATTCATATTTTTTTTAGTGTTTAACGAGTCTAAACCAGTTTCTCTTTACACATTTGGGAAAGCAGTGGTCTCACTGGTTAATGATTAACCAACTGGCCCAAGAACTAGTCGTGGCCTTATATTTATTATCATGGCCTTGTATTTATAAATCATTAGGCAATTACAGTTACTCTTGCCTATAACCAAAGGCTTTTATATACATGGGAAATACATTAGAAACATGAGGCAATGAGAAAAAAATTTAAGCCATTTTCTAGCTACAATTTAAAAAATTAGAGAGCATTTAACCAGTAATTAATCTAGAGGTGTCTCAAATTGAGTATAGGAATGAAGTGATTTAAAACACCATATGTACGTCTACCATTTTGAAGATCACATTTCCATAACACCTTATGTTAATAGTTCTTTCTAGTTTACCAAGTGTGTTCCCAGATATTCTCTTTTGTGCCCCATAAATGAAAGTAAGGTAGGCTGTGAAACTGGTGGGAAAACCCTGAGGCTCAGATGTGGGGTCCAAATCCAGTTCTTCCTCTGGAAGTGTCTATGCCTTTCCAGCTGATTGTCCTCAGAGCCTCTCACCCCACAATGCATTTTTGACCTTGCGTATTTCTTTAGGCTGTATGTAATAGATTGCACTTTCATCAGGTGCATTAATGGCAAACAAGCCACCAGGTAATAACCAAAGCAGAAGTTCCCATCTACTGTGACGTCTGCAGTAGCTCTGTGGGCGAGGATGTATTGGCACCTTGTCCTCAGAAGCCAACACGATGTTCCAGCGATGTCAGAGGGTTGGCGCCACTCCTGGTTCTGACACGGGACAACTTGAGACACCCAGGCTTAGGATAAGCCAAAGAAACCCTGCAAGATGAGGGGAGGTAGGTGTGCCACAACCTAAGCACAACCGTAAAACCTAAGGAAACGTGAACAATCACATCTGTTCTCTAAGTGTAGCAGAGGGGCCTGCCTACGAGCTCACCACTTTCGGGGTGTGAACCACTTCAGGTTATGCTTGTCCTGCAGAGTTGGCCTAAGCCAGTGGTCCCATGAGAGGTCATTGTGCCTAGATGGCCTCAAAAGCAGAGGGGACAAACCTTCGTGACGCAAGGATCTGAGAGGCAGGGTTTCTAGAGGTAGACAAGCTACTGCTGCTGTGCACACTAGCAGTTTTCTCTCTGCCGGAGGGGTTATTCCATGGACCAGCTGGCAGCCAGTTCATTGCCCTGATCCTTTAGTAACCCACTCTAATATTTCTCTGTAGGTCGTCCTGCCCTGGGCCCAGAGTCCACCGCACGCAGTGGGTGATGCTGTAGCTCTCTCAGGCTTAGTGTGTTCTTCAAAGTGTGTTCTGTTTGCATTCGATTGCTGTTAGGAGTGGCAGATTTTTATGGCTTACTCAGTATTATGTCTTCTCCCACCAATTAACTTCTCGCATCTTGGTTAAAAATATCTATACATTGAATGAAAGCATCATAAAAAGAATACTCTAGTGTTCTTTCCTTTTTTTTTTTCCATCCAAAGAGTTACCCACAGTCACATAGTGGGGTGGGGGAGTGCCTGGAATCAGAAGAGCCTACTCAGCCTAAACTTAGCAGTGTGACTGCAAGCAAGTCACGTAAAGCTCTCTGTTCCTCAGTTTCCTCATTTGCAACAAGACGTTTAGTCTCTGAGTTCACTTCTGGTTCGATTCTGTGACTCTAGTCCGTAGGACTGCAGCTTCGGGGTCCGGCTCAGGCCGTGCTGTTCCTGTGATGGCCAGTGGCTGTCTGTGGCCATTGGGCACTTTAAATGCAGCTCATCCAATGAGAAGTGCTCTAAATATAAATTTCATACCATATTTCAAACAGTATAAAAAAGGAGTAATATATATTAGCAATTTTATTGATTCCATGTCAATTAATATTGGATAACTGAATAAAACAAAACATTAAATTTTTGTTTCGGACTTTTCTAATGTGGCTACTAGGAAATTTAAACTTAAAGATGTGGCACACATTATATTTCTGTTGGGCATCTTTGCTCCAGAACATGTTATGAAGTCACTATTCTTGAAGTAGATCAAAGGTTATATACCATGAATATGTCATTTACCTCCAAATGCTGTGGTTTAAAAAGCAGCTATGTATTTATTCTTGATTTAGTACAAATAACCTGTTTCCATGTATCAAATTTAAAACTTTAAAAAAAAAACTGGTGCACTTGAAAATTTGATCATATATTTTATTATAGGATGATAGCTTGACATCAAATAAAACTTTAGCTATATATTGATACCCTATGGAAGGAACTAAATTTGGAAATATATTGAGGAAAAAAAAAACAACCAGGAAAGTACAGAATGGGGTTCCAGGATTTAATTACAGTGTCCATGGGGAAAGGCTGTATTTAGGAGTCACATTCCTTGAGGAGTCTGTCGAGTCAGGGCAAGGAGAAATGAAATTGTCACTACCTAGTCCTTGGACCATGTTCAGTGGTGTCCGGTTTCAGAGTCCGCTCTCCTGAGGCATCAGCCACCCAGGTGGGCCATTGCTGGGCTCTGGGATTGGAGAAGCAGATTGGCCAAGCAGGGTATTGCCGGCAGAGCAAGGCTGACGTCTAGAATACTCAGAAGTTGTAAAGAAAAACTGCCAAGTGGCCACTAGGTGTCACTTGACCATTTCTTTTTTGCTTTGTTCTCATTAGGTGACTTTTTTCCAAGTTCCATGAGGCCTAGGAGAGGTGTTTACAATTCATCTTCTGCCTTTCTGGTATGAGTTATTTTATGAGAAATGCTTTTTAAGAGAAGATCCTTCCCACATAATATGAGAACTTTGGTTTGGGGAGCTTTCCAGATGTAGATCTAGTAAAAAGCTGACCTTAGAAAGAAAACCTGTCCGACCTGGAACTTGCTTTCTGGACTCATTTGAGAGTGTATGGTATGTGTGTCACTGCTCATGTGTTCTTGAGTTTAGGTTTGTGTTTTATACAATTTTTAGCTTTTTACCAACTTACGCTTCTGTATATTGCTACTTTTTAAATTTTATGGTAAATAATGGAAAAAGTGAAATTAAATTATATTTTATAATAATTACTAGTTTGGAGTTTTGTTTAACATATTAAAATTCCTCCTGTCCTGGCTGGTGTGGCTTAGTGGATTGAGCGTCAGCCTGTGAACCAAAGGGTCTCCAGTTCAATTCCCAGTCAGGGCACATGCCTGGGTTGCACGCCAGTACCCAGTAGGAGGCATGCAAGAGGAAACCATGCATTGAGTTTCTCTCCCTCTCTTTCTCTTTCCCTTCCCCTCTCTCTAAAATAAATAATAAATAAAATCTTTTTAAAAATAAACCTACAAAAAAGTATCTCCCTTAACTGCTTTGTAAAGTAGAAACAGACTAGGCAGAAGATCCAGTGTTCTCCAACCACTGGGCAGAGAGGTACCTTGAACTACCTCACTGTAGACAGCTTCGGGTGTATTCATGAGGGTATGCCCACTGCTGTAACAAGTCTGACTACCAGCGGCTTAACTCAGTAAAGTTTCCTTTCTGCTTACATCACAGTCCAATGTAATCAACACTATCTGTGTGTGTCTCTCTCCTCCCTCCGTGCCTGCCTCTTCCTCTTCCCACCTCTCAGCTTTGCTTTCCCCTAAACTGGTTTAATCCTCTGGTGGACCTTCTTCCCCACAGTGACACACAGAAGCTCCCAGCATGGAATCGTTCATATACCTGGCAATCTCTGTGAAAAGAGAGTTTTATTTCCTAGTAATTCACATAAGTGTGTCCATTGATTGGTTCTCTGGGTTAACGTGGTTCACATGGACTTTCCTGTGGTCAACGGGCTAGAATACACTGATCGGCCAGGCTTTGGTCACATGCCAAAACCTGGATTTAAAGGCCTCCTAGAAAGGGAAAGTGTGTCAAAAATGGCCGACTGCCCTTCAGCCCGGGGCCAGGGGAAGGAATGGGGACGTGTGCAGAAGGGACGATGGAAAATTCTAACTCATCACAGCTGATGATTTCCTAGGACTGTGGATTTAGGTATGTGAGCCTCTAGTCTTTTTGGCTTTGATTGTTTTATTTGGGGAGGGGGTGGGGAGGAGTAGCAAGTTATATCACACATGTTTAACCTCGGCCGCCTTTTCTGTGCACTATCCAGCCTCCAGTCACTTTGAAAAACCCTGTCCATTGCTGAAGGTAAGTATGACGTAAGAGAGTCAATAAAAAGTCACCTTCAATCCTCGTATAGCTATGAGTTTATAAAAAGTTGCCTTCAATCCTTGTAAATTTATGAGTTTCTGGGATTTGATACACAGTTTCTTAGGCAGTCCTAGTTCTTGGCTGACCATTAGGCAGTATTTTCCACATGTACTCGTCTCCAGGGGGAAATCTGTTGCATTTTTACCTTGAGGGTAAATACATGAAAATAATTTGTAATAAAATGCATTTTTTAAAGGATGACACTAAGATGAAAAGCCTAGATTATGTAAATGTATAATTAAGAGAACTCACGGAAATCTCATTTAATACTTAGTTGAGTGAGTAATATCCCAAAAGGCTTTCCATCTACCAGACTGACATCTACACCAATAGCACAAAATTAGCTGATTGTTTAATTATTTAGGAGCCCATAGTGTTCTGTTTGATTTAACAAGGATCGAGAAACACATAGTGCTGAAATATTCCATTTTTGGAGGAAAAAAATGGATATATTAGAGTATATGTAAAATAAAATTCAATATTCATGGTAGAAAGAAGATTGCTATTTCTTTTTAATGGTAGCATATTATAAGTTTTCTGATTATAGTAACTTTGTATTCCTTGTTGAAAATTCAGGAATATAGACAAGTGCTAAGTAGAAAATAAAAATCACCTATAACTTTACCATCTAGTGAAAAACCACAATTAACGTTTGGTTATTTCTTTATCTTTTTCTAGGTGTTTATATTCTGTTGGTTTTTTTTTAAGGTTAGAATCCTGTTTATACAATTTATTGTTCCTATATTTAAGGATAAAAGTAACACATGTATATTGGTTAAGTATCAGATAGTATTTAAAGACATAACGTGACCCCCCCAAAACTCCAAGTTATTGCTACTCTATCTAAATGTGCTTCTATTGCCACTTGTTGATTTGCCCAGAATGGGTATAAAACAGGAAACCAATGATTTATTTAAATATTCCCCTTTTATGGAACATTTAGGATGTTGGGAAAGTTACTATTATGGTAATATGTCAGTTAACATCCTTTCCACAAATATGTTTGCTCTTTTGTTTAGGATGAAGTTCTTGAAGTGTAGTTACAGATCAAAACTGCCAGTTGCCATATAGAAAGTTTATATAGTGTTCTTTCCAGAGTTAATTTTTCTGGGGTTAAATATGTTTTTCTTTCTTAATTGTTATCATTTATGCTCAAAAAGAAAAAGTACCCCACCCCACGATCAAATAAATACACACCTGTGTTTCCCTCTAGGCGCCATGGCTTCAGATTTTACGCTGAAGGCTTTGATCCGGGGGAAGTTTGTGTTCGTCCCTGAGTACACAGACCTCTACCTTCTCTTTCCAAAGTGTTAACCACTTACCCCCTAGCCACTCAGTGACTAGTTCTTTCTTTTCCCACTGATTCAGAATGTTACCTTTACCATCTATTAAGTTCCTATCTTATTCTGAGGCCTGTTTGGAAAGAAAGTGATGGCGGTAGTTGAGGACGGACTGCTAATGTATTGAATTCATCTGGCTGTCTCGTCTTTTACCGGTATCAACGGTTTAATTAAATGTTATTAAATGGCATAGTTTGATACTGACCTTTCCATTATGTGGTAGTGTATCACCTTTTTTCCTTCTAAAGGCTTCAGAATATGCCTCCCCAAAATATGCTGTTTTAGCATATTGATTATTTTGAACCAAAGGCACCTGAAAACCAGCAGATGCAGGGAGGGCTTTCTGCCCCTCCCCTTTCTTACCTAAAAGCAGGGCATGAAACCTCCCCTGAGAGAGGTGCCCCCCTGTACCAGGAAGAGAAGAACAACCTTATCAACAGGGACTGGGAGTTGGTGCTGAAATGGACCTGTACAAACGGACCTACTGAAATAACCCCAACCTTCCATGTATTTCCTAGTTTCCGTCCAACTTTATACGGCCCCTAGCCCAAGCCCCTTTGTCTTGCCACAACCCGGCCATTTTTCATTCTTTGTGCAAAAAGGTATATAATCTTTTTTAAAAAATATCTTATTTATTTATTTTTAGAGAGCAGAGAAGGGAGAAAGAAAGAGAGGGAGAGAAACATCAATGTGTGGTTGCCTCTCATGTGGCCCCCCACCGGGGACCTGGCCCACAACCTAGGCATGTGCCCCGACTGGGAATCGAACCGGCAACCCCCTGCTTCGCAGCCTGTGCTCAATCCACTGAGCTACACCAGCCAGAGCAAAGGTATGTAATCTTTTGGGCCTAAGGGCTTCTTTACGTCCTTGTTTTCCTTCCAATGACTCCAGTGTACACACACACGTAAAAATAAGCGTGTATGCTTTTTACCTGTTGATTTGTGGTATGTCTCCCCTTCTGTCTTATTTTCTGAAAAGTTTTTAAAATATAAAATGCATATTTCCTTATAAATCTATAAAATAGTATGAGTAGTGGCTTTTTCTGATTTTCAACGTTTCTTCAACTTTTTTATTTCAGGCTACAAACAGATCACTTTAGTCAATTAATTACAATTGCATTGCAACTCAGCCTTTCAGGAATGGTGTTGATGTGTTTAGTATTCTGTGCTTTTGTTGTAAATAGAATACATCTATTCTTGGAACAATCTATCCAATGCTACAATCTGTGATCTCTTGAGTGGCTGACAGTTTCTGAGGAATAAGAATAAAAATAGCCTGTATTAAATTCCTACTATGGCAGGCACAGTTCCTAAGATTTTTGCATGTATTAATTTAAGTTTCCTGGTAGGGGGGAAGATGGCGGCGAGTTAGGAGGAACAGAGTTTACGTCCTCCTACCCACTGGTTGCTTTTCTGAGGAACGGGGTGAAAACCCAGCAGTATTCTAACACATATGATGATTGATGCCCAAGATTACAGGGGAATTTGAACATTCAAACGGTAAGCAGAGAGCATCGGAAGGAAAGGGTCCCCATCGGGACAAGCCCGGGGAGCGGGGTGGGGCTTCGGTCCCAGACCCGGCAGCCACCCGGATCGGACGCAAGATTCTTGGGGAGGGAGCCAGATTAGGATTTGAGAGTAGTCAGATGCTTGTTTGGTCTGGAGAGTGTAAATAGGTAGAATTTTTCAGAGAGGAAAAACAGTGGCGCTACGTGGCTATTTGGAGAGGCCCCGCTCTCAACGGTCGTGAGGTCGGGTGCGCGACCCGGGATCGGTGCAGGACCCTGGATCGGTGCAGGACCCAGGAGCGGTGCGCTACCGGGAGCGGTGCGCTACCAGGAGCGGTAGGCGGCGGGATCGGAGGCCCAGGGAACTCGGCCTGTATCACGGAGGGAGAGCACAGTCGGCCCTTGGCCCGAGGAGGCTGGCGTTTCCACCAAGGGGAATTGGAGCCTGTTTGTAACCGGGGTCCGAGGCCTTTCCCAGCCCATACCAGAAGTATCGGAAACAGCTTGCAGTCAGCGTATCTCTGGCCGAGTGCGGCCTGGGACACCGAACAAGGGAAACCGGGGGCCGTGCGCATCCGGCGACCCGCGGACCATTCGTACACAGTTCCAAAATACTGGGGACAGTGCACAACTGGGCCTCTTGGGCGCATAATCCAGGGACAAAGAAGTGAGCGAACACGGGCGCACAGCTAAAAAATACCAGAGAGAGCGCACGACCAGGCCTTTCGGTCGGGGCTCGCTGGCGCACAGCCCAGGGGCAAAGATAAAAGAATTCACAGGAGCGCTGAGCTAACGCCTACAGCTGGGGACAAAGCCCTAGCCAGTCAGACCAGGCGCACGCAGGAGCGTGCAGCCCGGCAAGACCAAGCAGCTTTGTGGGAATAGGGCAGAAGCACCCTGTTGAGGGGAGCGGCAGTCCGGAGATACAGACCGCAGGAATTCTTAACTCAGAGTGGGGCCAAACTATCCAGAAAGGGCACGGAGAGAACCTATTAGTTAGACCAGCGGAGAAAAAATAGGCAGTGGGAGATTTCCCACTATCAGGTGCACATCAAGACAGCTTGGGCCCAGAAGCACACTCAGGAACTAGGCTGGTGACTGGACAACAGTGAAGAGTGCACCTCAGGAAAGAAGAAAAGCAAAACTGGTATCTTCCCAGACGGACGCAGCCTGGCCGGACAGCTTTAAAATCGGAAACCTGGAGGTTT
>PVJI01010623.1:0-59536 GCA_004026765.1 Micronycteris hirsuta
TCTACCGATGTTGACAACAAGGTGACAATGCTTGTTTTTGTGCGATATATTTTTCAGGAGGCTGTGCATAAGGAAATGTTTGTGCACTTTTGTTGCCAACCAACACTACAGCTGCAGAGCTATTCAAGTCTACGAATGATCACATGTCAGGAACCTGAACTGGTCATTGTATGTCAGTATACGCACGGACAGAGCGGCTGCCATGACTGGGCAGTGTTCTGGTTTCACTGCTCGGGTCGAAGAGGTCGCTTCTGAAGGTAAGCCTGCGCACTGTGTCATCCACAGAGAAATGCTGGCTAGCCGAAAAATGTCACCTGAACTTAACAACGTTTTGCAGGATGTAATTAAAATTATCAGCCACATCAAAGTACATGCCCTTAACATCTGTTCACACAGCTCTGTGAGGAGATGGACGCAGAGCACACACGTCCTCTCTTACACAGGGAAGTGAGATGGCTTTCTAAAGGCCGATGACTGGCCAGGGTTTTTGAGTTTCGAGAGGCACTCCAGAGATTTGTTTGAGAAAAACAGTCACCACTGGCAGCACATTTCAGTGACACAGAATGCGTCTCAAAACTTGCTTACTTGTGTGACATATTCAATCTGCTCATTGAACTCAATCTGTCACTTCAGGGAAGAATAACAACTATGTTCAAGTTGGCAGATAAAGTGGCTGCATTCAAAGTCAAACTGGAATTATGAGGGTGACGAGTGAACATTGGGATGTTTGACACGTTTCAAACATTAGCAGATATTTTAAAAGAGACTGAGCCAGGGCCTTCTTTCTCCCAGCTGGTGTATGACCACCTATCTCAACTTTCAAAAGAGTTTGAGCATTACTTCCCAACCACAAAAAACCCTGAATTGGGAAGGAATGGATCCGCGGCCCATTTGTGAATAAGCCATTTGGACTGACTTTGTGCTAGAAGAGGATCCACTGTTTGAGATACAAATGGCAGTGGCCTTAAAAGTATGTTTGAGACAACTTCAAATCGTTATACATTCTGGATTAAAGTCAAGGTGGAATATCCTGAGATTGCCACAAAAGCATTGAAAAGCCTGCTTCCATTTCCAACATCCTATCTTTGTGAAGTGGGGCTTTCTGCAGTGCAGCAACCAAAACGAAATTACAGAGAAGACTGGACATAAGAAACACACTTTGGGTGTCACTGTCTCCCATCGCCCCCAGATGAGACCATATAGATGCAGGAAAACAAACTTGGGGCTCCCACTGGTTCTGCATTATGGTGAGTTGTATAATTATTTCACTACATATTATAATGTAATAATAATAGCAATAAAGTGCACAATAAACATAATACATTCTAAGCATCCTGAAACCATCTCCCTTGTGCTGGTCCAGGGAAAAATTGTTTTCCACAAAACCAGTCCCTAGTGCCAAAAGGTTTGGGGACCACTGCTCTATTCAGAGCAAATATCTTGTGTGGATACGACCTTCCAGATATCCCTCAGTTCACTCCTTGTAAGTAGTTGCTGATACCAGTATCACTGTTGAGCTCACTGTGACCTAAACAACAGGAGGGTCCAGGATGGAGCCCTTGAACAGGACTAGCAGAAATTTCTGTGATAAAAACAACAACAAAAAAAAGTCTGTTTATCTGACATTTGTTTCATTGTTTGATTATTTTTAACAGATATTAATCTCTTCCTGATAAGAGCAGTGTCCATTGGTGTGTGTGGGGGGGGGTGGACAATCAAACAGCATTTGCGACTATGGTGGGTGGTAACCTGCAGTCTTATGAAGATAGACTTCTGAGGTAAAGAGAGACCTGGGTACTAAACTTGAAAAGTTATTTAGTTTCTCTGTGTTCTGGCTTCTTTCTTGTAGATTCAGGGTAATAGTATCTATCTGTTAAAGTCTGAGCAGTAAATGAGATGATACATCTAGAGTATAGTGCCTACCACATAGTAGACACTTCACAAATGGTAGCTCATGGGAATGGAACACTTTAATATAATGTGATAGGTATAGAAAATGGATATGCCCAACCTGTTACTCTTGTAAGAAGCCAGGAGATGCTGGGCCTAAGATTTTAAGGCTGAGTGAGAGTAAAATTGGAAGGAAGTTCCATGGAGAAGAAATATGTACAGTTTAAACCAATTTTACTCTAACAGCTGATTATTCTGAAACCGCTGTATGCCAAGCACTGTTCTGAGACTGGGGTTGAGCACTAAACAAAACAGATGGATATCAATGTCACTGTGTAGTTTATAATCTAATGGAGTTGGAGTAGAAAGAAATAATGAAGTAAAATACATAGTAGATTAAATGGTGAGAGTTATTTAAAAGTTTGGGCTGACAAAGGAGAGCTATGGGATTGATTGAGATAGGGAACTGATTGCTCTGGCACCTCTGAAGACATGGATACATGAAACACTTTACGTTAATTTATTAAGCAACTCGGTTGCAATAGACTAATAATATATTAGAGTGTGTAGTAGAGCTGGGAAGTGATAGACAAGGCTTGAGCAGTAGGATGTCATGTCTTGATGGCTTTCTATGTTCTGAGAACTCAGCCTTTTGGTACTGGGGATACAGTGAATTGTTTTAAGTGTGACAGCGTCTTCAGTAATATTTTAGTGCACAAACAGGACATAGGCGGTTTTAAGTATTAATAATGTCCTAAAGAAAAGAAGTAAATTCAAAAGATATAGGAACTATTTATGGTATTTGATTGAAAAAGCAGAAGCCACATTTAGAAAAACTGCTTATTAACTCTTATACAATATCATATCAACAAGAATAAATGGTGTAGCATTTCCATTGAGTACATATAATTTCTTTGGCTTTGTGGATTGGGTTGAACTTGACTGCTTGTGGGAGGCAAGTATTCTAACATCTATTTCTATTACTTCATCAGTCACCTGCTTGAGCCTGAAAGACTCTAGTCAAAGCAAATAGGAGAAACTCATGTGAATTAATAAAAACATTTTATAGAGGAATACAGGAGCATTATTAACAAAAGGGATGAGCTGTGTATCTGGTAATACATTAGGTCTAAAAAAATAATCTTTACACAATAATCCAACATATATAAATTTAACATAACAATCAACAATATAATTTAATCATGACAATTGTGAACATATTTAGATAGTTGATGTAGTAGTTGGAATATCATGTGTTACAAGTACTCTTTTGAAACTTCCAGGAGATATATATATATGTAAAAATAAAGTACTAACCTAATTTATACAAATCTGGTTGTCATCCTCTTGTTCTGTATGGTAGTATGAGCACTGTCTGAGATGTTAACAGCATGAGTGACTTATTTTTAATTTCTTCTAATTTAAAATTATTTTAAACATTTAGAAAACAATGAGGCAGTACAGTGTGTAGTGCCTCTGTGTAGTTGGACAGACCTGGCTCTGCTATTATTTGCTGAGTGACTGTGGCGGATCCTGTCCTGCAGAATCCATATGCTGTGGCTGATTTGTAAATAAATGCACAGGCACTACATAAATTCTGTGGAGAAAAAAGGGGACAGCACGGCCACTCTCTCAAGGGAAGAGTGCCCTGACCCTTGCCTTGACAAGCTTTTATTGGCTTTCTCATAGCATACATCAAAGAAGGTTTTCATTCGTTATATTTAGGTTTGCTTTAGGTAATGACTTTTTACACAAAGCCATGGAACGGATGTTACAGATTACTTCTTACAGATTAACAAGGAAAGAATGTTGCAAATGCAAAGGAATGATAAGAGTAATTGGTCTGGTTACACTTCAGTCCTTGGGAGAATTAGCACAGACTTTAGGAAGCCACTTCAAAGATCCGCTGCCTCAATCCAGGGTGAGAGATTTTTAGCCAGGAGCAAGTCACAAAGCAGCCTAGGTATAATGCAGGCCTGATTTCCAATGAGAGAACCGATCCATGAGTTTGGCATCCTGCATGCCCCACGTGCATATGGGTTTTCCCAAAAGGCTGAGCTACACTTGCCAGGCAGATCAGTCCCCAACAAGTGACCTTGAGCAGAACACTTAATATCCCCAGGACTCAGATTCCTCATCTGTAAAATGAAAAGAGAATCCCACCTGATAGTGTTATTGAGAGAGTAGAATTAGGTAATGCATGTACAGTATTTAGCATGGAGCTTGGAGTAGAGAAAGTGAACAATAAATGAATTTTATTATTATTAAATGAGGTAGGAAAATCAATTTCTCAAGTTAAAGTGGTGGTTCATTCTGTTCAAATGTTTGATGATGAAATTGATTCATTCAAGTCAAGGAATTTCAGGGATTAAATCAGTTTATCTCCTTGTTGTTAGATGAGAAGTTGCATCAAAGAGTGATTTGAACAGGATGAGGAAGTAGTAGAGAGAATTTCCTTTTATCATCTAGTGTCTTAAAATGTGTCTTGTTTACTTTTCAGTGATAAGGCCCTTGGTTTATTTTCTATGGTTCTCCTATCCCTGTGGACTCTTAGTGCCTTTAAAAAGTATTCTGTATACTAGGTGACTTTTATGATAGCAGAACTCAGCTCATTCCTGCAAGCTCCATAGTTAGTAGAATTTGTTATATGGTAAAAATATGTATGAAATAATATTTATTTCTGGATTTATCTTTCATAAGCAATTTTAACAGCAATTTTTATCTTTTATAAACGATGGCTTGAGAACTACAGCTTTTCCATGTCTTTCTCTAAATCTTGCACATTTCTGTGGCCGTCCAACCACTGGCCTCTTGCCCAGCCTGCCCAACCCCCACTTTATTTTAATCCTTCAGTCCGTACTGCCTCGAGACCATTTCCCACCTCCCCTCTTTTTTAATTTTTATCACCTCTGGGCTTTCTAAGAATAAAGGTGCTCTACTCTGCCCCTTGATTCCTATATAATTTATTTTCTACTACTATTAACAACATAATTAAATCAGAGCTATTTTCTAAATGTTTTCTATGTGCCACATATTTCTCATGAAAACCATTATCTGAGAGAAGTTTATCACTAAATAGTAGAACCACATTTGAACTCAGACCTTTCCAGCTTTCCTCTGTCTCCTACATCAGCATTTCCAAAACAGTGAGATGTAATAGATGTTACTGGAAAAGTCTTCCTCTAATTAATCCATTTTGGGAAATGTCCTTCTCTAGGAGATGCTCAGTACACATTATTGTATTAGAGGTTTTGAGAAATTCTGCAAAAACAAGTATATTTACTTAGTTTAATTCAGCAGTTTCCAAATTTATTTGACTCTGAAATCCTATTTTAGAGAAATTTGCAATAACATTGGAATGTCATTGGAAAACACCTAATTGTGTTAGGTGCCCTCCCTGTTTCAAAGACACACTGCTGAGAAGGAAAAAAGTAGATACCATAGGTCACTTTGATGCTTACTGGAGAGGAAGGAACTATAGGGAACAAAAGGCTGGGGTGGGGTGGGGAAGGAATGGCAAAGGCCAGTATTACTTACTCAATATATTTTTCTTGGTATCGGTCCCAATGTGAGCTCCCCGAAACCCAACTAAAGCATCATTTTCATATTTGTTCACATATCTTGCAGTAACTATTTTCCTATAATCTAGTTCTAAATTGAAATGTTATCACTAAATAAAATATAATAGAGCATTTCACATCCCAGGTCCAGTTTATATTATTTAACAGAGATCAAGTTTTAGAACATAAAACACTTAATTCAATAATCCACTACTATTTATACCACTAAGTTGCTTGAGATAACTCTGATATCTGTAAGGAAATATTTTCACTGTTCCCTCGGGACTCTTTCCTCTTCATTTTCAAAATCCATGCACATATAATCTTATAATTATTTGTCAAGTCTCACTTGTTTCCATTGGCATACTCACTGTTGACATTTATGCTCAGGTGTTAGCTTTCCTTTATATTATATTTATAAACTTGATATTGGAAAAAGCAGAATCAGCTACTTTTTATGCTTGATAAACCACTAATAAATTATTTGGAGTTTGAAATTAGAAATAAAAACTCCTACACTTTGTCTGCCTCATATATCAAATTATCTCAATATGTACTATTCTAGTTACCCTCTACCCAGCCCCGATTTCCATTTAATTTTGGAGGTTTTTGGTTTGAATCAGTGTATTGGAATATATGAGTGTTAGAACAAGCTGAAGCTAATTTATGGTCCTATACTCAATATCCAGGCAAGCCAAGTTTACATTTGTAATCAGAAAATTTGGGGCATGCTTATGATAGTTTTTAATACATTGTGGGTTTTACACACAAGTAAATATTTGGTTATTTGGTTCAACAGTTTTTTCATGAGACATAATCATGTTACCAAGCCTCAAATGTTCTAAAACCAGACCACTCCACTAAATTGCCATTCATTCAGAAAAATTGCATTAACACTGAATGTACTGGACTGACTCAGAATAGAAGTGAATCTGCACATCACCATAGTTGTCACATTACTATCACATTACTATCAAGGTCAAACAATTAGAATCCTGAGGCCAGTCACCATTGTTTGATGTCATTGATAAGTAAGGCTGTACATGACCATATGTGTGGTTTGCTCTGTTCATGGTGTATTCATGATAACTGAAAGGAATTATACAGTTTGCTCCCACTATGAACTTTGGAGAAGAACCAAAATTATGAATAATGTGAGCTTATTGGATATCATAGAATGAGTAAAATATATTTTAAATCAACACAATTTAGCATAAGTCTGTTAGGTACCTCTGCTATTACAAGGTACTGCACCTAAAACTGTAGGGCTTATACTCACAAATAAAATAGGGACCTTTCATCAAAAAAAAATATCTACTCATGACAGTGTGCTGGAGTGCCTGAGAAGAGAACAAGTCATTCTGCTCAGGAATGCACAAAGTTTCAAGGGGAAGCATCATTTAAGCTGGGTCCTAAGTGGTTGTGACAGAGGGAAAGTGGGAATGGAACCATGGCAGGTTGAGCGGAAAGCATGAGCAATGAAGACACCTGGTAACTCTAAGGCAGAGTGTGTGACGTGTGGCCCCTTCTGGGACAACTAATTTAATTATCCTCATGCCCGGTATTTCTGATTTTTATAACAACAACAATAACAAATAGCTAACTTTTATTAAACAATTGCTATGTGCCAGTTTTCATGCTGCATGCTTTACATGCTTTATCATATTTAAATCTCATAAGAACCTTAAGCATGACAAACAATAAATGTTCTTATTTCAGAGAAGAGCTTCCTGAGACATGGAAAGAACAATTGTCATCCGCCAGGTAACACAGCTAGTCTGTAGGGTAGTCGGAATTCCAGTGGAAATGACAACGCACCATGGTCTTCACACAACGTAATGACGCTTCTCTTTCTACTTGCTTACAGGTGGGATGAATGACCTCCATCACACAGAGCTTAATATTCTTCCAGGGTTCGAGTTTAGCACACACCTTCAGAATTCCTAGTGATACCCTCTACTTCACTCAACACAAAAAGACAAATTTTAAAACAACAACAAACAACACCAACAACAAAATCATTGAAAGAAGATGAAGCCTCTTCTGAGAATCCTCTACAATGAATACAAACCTTGATGGGGTTAAAATCAGGCTCTATAGGCCTGTGTGGGACAACAGCGATAGAAGCAGGAAAACAAAATTAAAGGTATTTCTGTACATAACTTAGCTCTCCCTTCTTCTCACAAAAATTTTTATCTTGTTTGACTGTTATAACTTGGGGTTTTCATTTTTACTTTAAACACCTAGATTAATTTCTTGAGTAGTAGAAGGAGCAGATAAGATGTCCTAGAAACGAATGATGACAGGGCTTTTTCTTCCCCATTGGCACTGTCAGTGGGGAACACCCTCTCCCAGGCTTAGACACCAGGCTCTGGACCCTGTGGCTACTACAGATGTTCCCTGCTCACAAAAGCTGCTGAAGGCGGAGCCTGCAGCAGACGCCTGATGGAAGGGTTGCTTTGCAATGACTCATCTTACCCTGGATATATTTTTCCAAATGAGTTGCACAGCAAGAGAGATAGATGTTTTATTTCAAATTTACCCCAAACACATTTATTTTTGCTTTTGTGTTTGACCCAGGACTTAGGGCCTAGCCTAGTGATTTTTCAAGGCAACAGCATAATGACTGCTATGGTCTTGCTGAATGCTAAGACCACAGAGAGAAGTGTGGGACGGCGATGATCTAATTTGTGCACACAGAAACATATGTGTATATGAGGGGCAGGATGTACTTTCTGTGTCTGGGAGAGGCTGTGTAGTGGTTAAGCACAAAAACTCAGAATCAGACTGTCAGAGGTTAATTCCTGGATCTGCCACTTTCCAGTGTTTGATCTCGAAATAAGTTACTTAACTGTTCTGTGATTTAATGTCCCATCTTTAGAATAGGTATGATGATGTTACCTACTTCATATTGTGAGGATTCAATGACCCCATAATATCTGCAACAAGCTTAAAATATTGCCTTGCATGTTGAAAAGAATAGTAACTACTATTATCATCAAGGAATTGTCAAATAATAATTTTGAGTTCTGTAGCCAGTAAGTCATTGGCAGAAAGATAAAGCCAAATATTACTTAAGGTAAGGAAAGAAGGCAAAATGTGCTTGTAATCTACCCAGTTTTCTTGTGAGCATCTGACTTCCCACCCACACTCTATATTTCTGGTCCTACTGGCCTCTCACTATACAGTCGTTTTCTCAGGCCTTGCCCCTAGTTATGAACTTCTCCTGGGTCTAATCCCATATGAAAATCTACCCGTCCAAATATTTGTCTACACATCTTGCCTAAACACTTTTTGGCAGAGATACAGGAGTTTAATTTTCAGGTATGTAAATAATTATTGGCCTTGGTGTTTGCAAAAAGTTGGCAGATAAGCTCTATGGTTGTTTGCTTTTACCTACGAGTACAGGGGTAAAATATGTTGGATATAAAAGCTGGAGTTGATTCCATCAGCTAAAGTTTAATTCTTCAGCTTGTCTAGACTGGAATACCATCTGTATACCAATGACTGTTTTTGCCTGATGACTTTGAGGTTGATCAGTGATGTTACTACTCTGAGTTAACCCAAGGCCACTTGATAGGAGGTTTCTGGAGAAAAAAGTCCTATACCAGGAAAGTTTCTCTAAATATTTTATGGCATAATGCCTAATTATGCCATAAGAAACTTATTATAAGTCAAGGGGAGAGGCATTTTCATGGCAATGGAGACTTTTATCACTCCAGAAATAATTTAAAAAAAGAGCTGAAAAAGTATTAGATTGAACACATTGGTGAGATTTGAAACAGACATTATAAAACCACAAGCAAGATTTATCTATCATGTATTATATTTCAGGAGAAAGAGATTAAAATTTTTAAGGTGAAAACATTTAATTTCCTAGATTTTTCTCTTTTAGTACTATAAATTTCTGGGGACAATGAAAGTAGGCGTTTTATAGGATTAATACTAACACAAACAAGAAAAGAGCCAATGTTTGGTCATCTACTAACATCACTGGAAAATCCATAGTAAAAAGGCCCTGTTTTGACTGACAAGAACAGAGTAAATTGGTTTCACTGATATTCTTTAAATGCTTCTACTTCCAAGAACTGCACCTGAGAAACATTCAGTATTTCAAAGTGTCTCCCTGTGGATTTTATGGAAAGCTTCCCAGAGAGGTAACATCAAGTTGCATCTTAATTGGAGAATGCATAAATATTTCCAAAATCATTTCAGAAGCCAAGGTGATGTAGAATGCTTGGCAATATATATAGACAATGAACGGTATTTCAGAACCTAGCTGGAGGGAAATAAATCATATGCTTCTTTTAAGCCACATCCTCTCTAGAAAAGCATCGAGATAATGGTGTAAGTGGTATTGGCATTTCTGCTGGATTTCTTCAGTTTGCTTTTTCAGGCTCACTCTCCTGTCCTGCTCCTGCTAAAAATGGAGAAAAGATGCTCCAAGGACTCCATTATCCTCTGGCTTCCACTTGGATTTTAGCCAGTGAAGATTTCTGGCAAGAAATTGGAGGGAGGTAGGAGAGTGATGAACTATTTTTTCCCTAAACTCCAGCCCTACTGGTTTGCAGAGTTCTGATTAATCCCTCACTCAATTTCATAGTTCCTGTCAGCTCTCAGCCAATAGCTGTGTCTCAATCCTTGTCAGTTTCTCTGCTAGCCCCTTCTAATGGCTTCCACTGTGGCTGAGCCTAGGACGCCGCAATGTTTCATGTGGCTTCTTGTAAACCCTACTTGCACTTTTGTAAAATATTCTTTTATTAACTCTTCTCAAATTGCCTGATTTGTGTGTTCCAAAAATATTTGGATACTGATTCATGCAGGATAAAAATATTACTGGACAAAGACAGTAAGTGAAAACTTGGTAAGCAGACATGCCACATTTAAAAAGTAGAAATGTAGGGAAAAAACTAGGGATAATGAGAATCAGTTGGATATGTTAGGCAAGACAAAGAATTTTAAAAATTAAGCCAGATTGTAATGAAGACAGACTCATTTGTCCCCATGTAGATTGGCAGGAATCTTAATAAGAACAAAATGTGGGGGTTAGGTATTTGGATAAGATAAATGACTCTCCAAGATTAAATGCATTTGGAACTTCAAGGCAAATGAAATGTAATAGATTTAGTTCTGAGCAGTAGTCAGAAGAATGGCAAATTACTAAGTGAATAGCATGATCAAATTCAACATTTTAGTGTATTTGAGGGGAACTAAAAATATCCATCATAAGGAGAGTGATTAATGCTGGAAAAGAAAACAAAAATACAGAAAAAAACTGACAGAATATTTAAAACATTTTTAAAAGTACTAATTAATATCCCAGAAGGAACTTTTAAGTCATTTAAATGAAGCACAATGTATTTCCAAGAAAATAACTTGACCACAAGTCCTATATGACTAAGGAGCAAAACCACACACTTGAATGAAGAAAACAAATGAACAATTAAAACTCTTCTTGAAAATGAAGAAATCATGAAAGTGAATCAACAACCTAGTAAGAGTCAAAGGCAAGCTTAAAAATTAAGCCAAAAATAATTTGAGGGACACTTATAAAGAATTTCTAAGCGATGAAGTTAAGTACGTTTTATTGGATGGTAAAAACAAAAAAGATTAACTGGGGAACAAATTTGATCACTGCAGGTATATTCAGTGAAGAAAAGGAAACAGCTAAAAATTACTATAATAGGTATTGACGAATTCTAGAACCACACAATATAAGTAGAATGAATTAAATGTATTATACAAAAACAATATAAATAAATCAACTCCCATGATTAATATTTAAAGTACTCAAGTTGTGGTGGCCACACTCAAAATATGTAATTTATTATATTAATGGTCAATGTGATTCTCATAATAAACATTTAAAGCGGGATCAGCATATTAGAATAGTGAATATGTGTTGGTGGAAAAGCAACATTTTTCTGTAAGGCAATATCTGGTCTGTTTCATCTCTTGGAAATTTCTTAGTTTAAATAAAAACCAAGCAGAACAAAAGTGAAAAGAAAAGAGAAACAGAACAAAGAAATAGGAGAGAAGTTGTTAGCTGACCACTCTGGACCTAACACTGTGGTAAGAATTTTAGCACATCCATTAAATACTGACAGTGTTCCAGGGGTAGGAATTATTGTCTTCATTTTACAGAAGGAAGCAGACTAAAAGGGCTCCATAAGTACATCACTGACTGGTCAAGGTCAAATAGCTATGAAGAAGTAGAATCCAGACTCCTATCCAGATCTGTTTGGTTCTAAGTATCCTGTTTATTTAAGTAAACTAAATTAAAGATTAAAAAACTTAACAGATATTTATCAGAGATTTTAGAAGTTTTTAAAGTTGAATGATATTCTGTTTTGGACAGTGTTTTGCAGAGATAAAGGGGCTGATTCAAAACTAAGAACAAAAGTAGCATAGGAACAATTAGGTTTGGGACTCGCTAAGGGTACTTACAAGGCAGAATGCTGAGATGAGCCCCCAAATTTCCAGCCTCTGGTGTTCAAAACCTTGCATAATTCTAGCAACAGTGAATATGATAAATTTGATTTTCACAATCAGTTGATGTCATGGCACAATTGACTTTAAGAAAGGGAGATTATTTGGGTGAGCCTAACATAATCACTTGGGAGTTTGTTTTTTCCCCCAAGCAAAAGTTTATTTAGAAAATCACAAAGGTAGAAGAAGTAAGCAGAAAAGAAGTGAGAGAGCTGGGCTGCAGGGGCTCAGGAAACAAGTTACAATGGCAAAAGAAGGACCCTTGGAACGAAGGAGAAAGAAAGCAAAGAAGATACACCTAAAGGAAGAAGTCACTGGTTGGGGGGCAGGAGGAGAGAGAGAGAGAGAGAGAGAGACACTTGGGAGTTTTAAATACAGAGATTTTTCTTTCTTGGTCATGAGAGGGGAAGTCTTCTTTGACTGCTGGCTCAGAGAGGAAGCCCCTGGAAGCTGAAAGTGGTACTGACCTACTGACCTGACAGCTGGCAGAAATGAATTCTGCCATCAACCAATGTGCTTCAAGAATTCATGAGCACAGATGAGAACTGCAGTCCTGGGATGGTAGCTTGATTTCAGCCTCGTGAGACCCTGAGCTGGGAACTCAGTTGAATTGCACTCAGACTTCTGACTGGCAGAACCATGAGCCAATAAGTGGGCACTGTCTTAAGCTGCAAATTTATATTATCATACAGCTATAGGAAACTACTACACAGTGGAAACAGCTTAAATTTTTATCTGACATTTTTATAAAAATTCAGGAGCTGAATAGTAAAATTACAGGACGCTCATGCATATAGTAAAAATTTGATCTGTGCGAATGCACTGAATGAGGACTGAGTTATGTAGAATGTATGAAATGGTAGAAGTTTTAGTGTGGGAGTAAGGCAATGCATATTTAAAAAATTCTTTTTTAAAGATTTTATTTATTTATTTTTAGACAGAAGGGAAGGGATAGAGAAAGAGAGGGAGAGAAACATCAATGTGTGGTTGCCCCTCACATGGCCCCCACTGGGGACCTGGCCCACAACCCAGGCATATGCCCTGACTGGGAATCGAACCGGTGACTCTTTGGTTTGCAGCCCGTGCTCAATCCACTGAACTACACCAGCCAGGGCAGGCAACACATATTTAGGCAGAGTTAATCTAGATGATATTTGCAAAATGATGGTTGGATCTCAACCTAATTATGATTCATTAAAGAGCTACAGTGAAGATTTTCATTGTTCCTTGTAGACATGAGCTCAACCTGTTATTATTGAGCAGATCAACATTTCTGAGCATCCTCATGAAGGGTGTTGAAAAGTAGAAACAAAAGGTCTGGAAATATACATGGCTAATCCTTTTCCCAGGATAATGTGAGAAGTTACCATTCTTCACGAGACCTCAGGAAATGCACGAGTGATTGAAAAGGTCCTCAAAGAAGCAACTAAAATGAACAACAAGGCCAATTTTCATAGGAAGTACAATTCACAAATGTTTCTTTACCTGGAGAATTAAAAATTGAAGACATATTCTCAAAGTTTATAAAAAATAAAAGGGTTACACAAAGGTGTGTTGGCAACAATCTGAGAGTTCAGCTGTTGGTGTTGGGGGAAAGGCTTCTTCTTTCCCTTTCTGGGTGTGCTCTTTCTGTCCAGAAGTTAGATTCGGGTAATACCCTGGGACCCGCTCCATCATCACCTTGCCCTTGGGAAGGTAGTGTGATTCATCTGCTTGATAAAATCAAAACAAAATATTGGGCCTGCTTGACTCAGCTCCTCTTTTTACCTCTTAAGAATACAGAACAGAACACATTTTCCCCTCTGCATGTTTCTAATTGGGAGGTAAGGCTGCTGTATTTGGGGACCTGGTATGAGGGAGTCTAAACTGCCCAAAATAAAAGTCATAAACTCCATGCTAACCTTTGCTTTTTTAGTCTTAAAAATGAGGTTTTGATGCAGAAATCATATTATTTTGCCTTATTTTTTCCACTAGCTTGAAGTTTGTTGTGAGGTAGGAAAAGAGGTGCTGTTTATAGGGTCTCTTAACAGGTCCAGGTCCTAACAATTAGAACAAAGTAGCATCTCCTCATGTTTCAAAGAGAAATTCTAAAAATTGATACTAAAAGCATAGTTTCATTTATAATTGATAGAATATTTAAGAAATGTATTACTTCAAGAAGTTTTACAGGATGAAATTATGAAGTACTTCAGGAGTGTTTAATGAATCTAATTATTATAAATTTAAAAAGGATTGGAGCTCTGGCTATATTCCCCCAGTACTGAAGTCATATAACTGAGTATTACATCATTTTGTTGAGTATTCCTGGTATATTTTTTTTTAAAGATTTTATTTATTTATTTTAGAGAGAGGGTAAGGGAGGGAGACAGAAACAGCAATGTATGGTTGCCTCTCACATGGCCCTCACTGGGGACCCGGCCTGCAATCCAGGCATGTGCCCCAACGGGGAATCGAACCAGGACCCTCTGGTTCCCAGCCCGTGCTCAATCCACTGAGCTACACCAGCCAGGGCTATTCCTGGTATATTTTAATTCACTTGCTCATCATTCATGCAATAGTCCACACTCATGTGACATTTTTAGTATTTGAAGAAATTTCCAGCATTGGAAAGATTTATAATGTCGACATATAAAGCATCAAAATCACCTTTAGCCTCAACATGGAAGATTGGCAATTCTAGTTCTCTTGTGTGTTTTTCTATATTCACCACTAATTTTACCATTTGGGTTTTTAATTACTCAATTCTTGATACCGAATGTGAATTTTACATTGTATGAATCTTCTAGGAGTTGTTATGAGCACTTTGACCAATGGAAACATATGACAAAGGTTAATTAACCTTTTAAACACAAGTCTCCCTGACGAGGCAGTGACAAAGGAGGTCTAAAACGAAGACCCTGATTATTCACCATGTTACAGACCTCATTCTCACGACCCAGGAGTGAGAAAAAATGTCGCCTTCATCTAGAGAATACAGTTTAAAAACTGTATATTTCCTCTTTGTGGGAATTTAAAGAGTCAAGGACCATGTTTTAAACAATTCGAAAGGACTCTAATTACCCTTTTATCTGGATCTCCACAGCACTTTTAAGAGGATTCTTCACTTTATTACACCATTCTACCTGGAGAGTCTATTCTGCAGGCTTCTACTGTGTTACTTGTATATGAGTTTGCCTCCCAATTTGAGTAAAAGATGAAGCTATGCCACTATTTTTCTTTGTTTTATGTGGTTTTGTAAAACCACATAACCCCTCTGTTCACAAAGAACAAATAATAAATAAATAAACTTTCCATAGAAGGTCCTACCGGAAATCACATGGCTACGGTTGATACCCGGGTCAGACCCAAAGCAGCTACATTGGTTGCCTTGCATGTGCATCCCAGGTGTACTTCTTTGTGATGCTTAGGGAACATTGGGTTGTCAGTGACTTAGGGACTGTAGCTTCAAGAAACAAGTCACATCATCCTTGGCATAGACATAAATAGTTCAAAATCATTACCACACAAAGCATTGAAGCGAAGGTGTATTCTTTGTATCATATTGGAAGTATATAAATGGAATAAAAGCTTTTATGCAAGAACACTGAAGGAAACAAGTGAGGGGGAGGATTACAAAGAAACGTAAAAAATATAATCACATTTATGTTCTTATCAGTACATAGCACATTGTGAATGTTTGTACAACAAATGCTCCGAGCTAGTCATACTCTTCTCATGAAACTTGACATATTTGGCTACTTTACTACCATAAAATCAGCTATGGAATTCTTCATCACAACATACCTCAAACTTAGGTTAAAGCAACTTAAATTTTTTATCTTACTGTTCTGGAGGTAAGAAGTTAGCAGGGCTGCATTGTTGAGGCTCTGGGGCTGGATCCCTTCCTTTGCCTTGTACAGCTTCTAGAGATCACGTGCACCCTTGGCTCATGGTGCTTTCCCTCCATTTTCAAGCAAGCAAAGTAATATTTTCCTATATTTCTCTCACTATGACTCCTGCTTCTGTCACCATATCTTCTTCCTTCCCTCTGCTTCTGGGGTCACATTACCTTCAATGACTGTGACCCTCCTGCCTCTATTTTATAGGGGCCCTTGTGACTACATTGGGACCACATTGAAAATCTGGCAGAAGCTCCCCATTTCAAGATGCTGAACTCCATCTCCTTAGCAGAGTCCCTTTTGCCAGGTAAACTAATATATTCACAGGCTCTGGGGTTGAGGGCAGGTACCTCTTTCCAGGGCTATTATTCAGCCTACCACAGGGGATGGATTTTATTCATGTATCTTTGTCCATAGTACTTGTAGAAAGAGAATACATCATATGATATTGAGAATAAAACATTTTATATGTGCATCCCACGATGCCATATAAAAGATTTACTGTGCAGCACTTTCCAAAACAGCTAGCAGCCAGGGGTGACTCCAGAATTGCCAAGTGAGAGGAGCTCAGACGTGGCAACTTCGTTGCAAAATGAAGGCTAGGAAACTTACCCTGGAGCTGTGTTTTCTAGTAAATTTGATTTTTACATGGATTTTATGTTTATTTCAGGGAAGATTGAAGTCAGGAATGAATGGAACTATCGGAGCCTAATTCTTCTTTCTTCTCCCCCAGCAAGCCAAACCCCTGGGCTCTACTACTGCCAGTGCTAGACGTTCTGCTTAACAAAACAGCGGAGAAAATACATGTGGTTTGTCCCCACAATGTGAAATTTACTGGGGGATAACACTGATAAAATCAGTCCTGCTCTTTTTTTAAGTTCATTTTATTGATTATGCTATTACAGTTGTTTCAATTTTTTCTCCCCTTTATCCCCCTCTACCCTTCACCGCCCCGCCCTCCAGCATTCCTCCCTCCCCCACTTAGTTCCTGTCCATGGGTTGTATATATAAGTTTTTCGGCTTCTCCATTTCCTATACTGTTCTTAACCTCCCCACATCTATTTTGTGTCTACCAATAATGCTTCTTATTCCCATACATTTTCCCCGCATTCGCCCCCTCCCCTACCCCACTGATAACTCTTCATGTGATCTCCACTTCTGTGATTCTGTTCCATTCTAGTTGTTTGCTTAGTTTTTGTTTTTATTTTTTAGGTTCAGTGTTGATAGTTGTTAGTTTGTTGTCATTTACTGTTCATAGTTTTTGATCTTCTTTTTCTCAGATAAGTCCCTTTAACATTTCATATGATGAGGACTTGGTGATGATGAACTCCTTTAACTTGACCATATCTGGGAAGCACTTTATCTACCTCTCCATTCTAAATGATAGCTTTGCTGGGTAGAGTAATCCTGGATGTAGGTGCTTGCCTTTCATGACTTTGAATACTTCTTTCCAGTCCCTTCTTGCCTGTAAGGTTTCTTTTGAGAAACCAGCGGACAGTCCATGGGAACTCCTTTGTAGGTGACTGTCTCCTTTTCTCTTGCTACTTTTAAAATTCTCTCCTTATCTTTAATCTTGGGTAAGTTAATTATGATATGTCTTGGTGTGTTTCTTCTGGGATCCATCTTCTTTGGGACTCTCTGAGCTTCCTGGACTTACACATCTATTTCCTTTGCCAGACTCAGGAAGTTTTCCTTCATTATTTTTTAAATAAGTTTTCAATTTCTTGCTCTTCCTCTTCTGCTGGCACCCCTATGATTTGGATGTTGGAATGTTTAAACTTGTCCCAGAGGTTCCCCAGCCTCTCCCCATTTTTTGAATTCTTGTTTCTTCATTCTGTTCCAGTTGGATGTTTACTTCTTCCTTTTGTTCCAAATCATTGATTTGAGTCCCAGTTTCCTTTCCTTCACTGTTGGTTCCCTGTGTATTTTTCTTTATTTCACTTTACATAGACTTCACTCCTTCCTCTATTTTGTTACCATACTCAGTCATTTCTGTGAGCACCCTGGTTACCAGTGTTTTGAACTCTGCATCTGATAGGTTGGCTATTTCCTCATCTCCTTTCTTAGTTCTTTTTCTGGAGTTTTGATCTGTTCTTTCACTTGGGTCATATTTCTTTGTCTCAGCAAACCTGTTACATAGTAAGGGCTGGAGCCTTAGGTATTCTCCAGGATGGGGCAACCCACTTCTCTGCATTGTGGCACGAATATGGGGGAGGGAACAACATGTTTGCTTCGCTCTCACCCTGCTTTCAGTCACTTCCCCTAGCTCCCCACAAACGTATCGAGCCTTTTGAGGTGCTTCCCTAGTGCTGATTCTCAGGTGGGTGGGCTTGTGTATGTTCTAAGACCCTGTAGGTCTCTCCAACAAACTCTTCCATGAGGCTGGGAGTTTTTCCTGCTGCCGCAACCCCCACAGGTTTTTGCATCCAGAGGTTTTGATGCTTTCTTTCCCCATGCTGGAACCTTGAGGTGCACAGTTTGTCTTACTCCCCAGTTGTTCCTCCCAGCTTATCAGCACAGGAATGTGGGACACCCTGTCTGTCAGCTGCCACCTCGCCCAGTCCATCAGCTGCTACCTTGCTGAGCATCCTCTCCCCCCCACCCCAAGACATTCCCCTCTCTGTCCCTCCTCCAGTCTGGATGAATGTTTCTTCTTTAACTCCTTGGTTGTCAGACTTCCACGCAGTTTAATTTTCTGGCAGTTCTGGTTGTTTTTTGTTTTTAAATTGGTTGTTATCCTTCTTTGGTTGTGTGAGGAAGTGAAGCATTTCTACCTATGCCTTCATCTTGGCCAGAACTCCTCTAAATCCTATTCTTTTTGACATTTTATTTTATCCTTTAGGTGAATATAATGTTAGTAGGATAAAGTACATCAAGTTTCACTCAATTTCTCTTTATCTATAATTTGATACCCTTTACCCAAATTATGTCTTTAAATATATGTATTTGGAATTTACTTAGTCTTTGATTAGAGTTTTACATGACATAATAAAATATTCTGTTTGTGACATGCTGAACTTAATCTTAATATAGGCAGCCAGAGTTTTGAACTAAATTGACTATTTAGAGGGCTTAATTCTGCTAATATTATAGGAATGTCAGGTTTTAGGTTTTTCTAGTTCTTTGTATATTGGTTTAATCAATTTTATTATCAGAATGTAGACAAGCAGTCTCATGGTAGGTATTAGAATTAGAGTTAAGAAATAATTTGTCATATATCAAAAACTATTCTGACCTATTCGAGTAAAAATTTCTATTCTTTTAAGACCATTATTTATCTGGTTTTCTTGTTTATATAATCCTGAATGTAAGATAATTTTAAACAAAAGGGTGTTCATTACAGTGTTTTATATGCTAGCTTAAATAGTAAAAATAAATAAATAAAATAGAACCCTATATATATATATATATGTATATATACATAATATTCTTGATAAATTATAATACAATGGGACTATAAAAAGGAATAGACATATTTACATGTATTGTTATAAAATCATAGTCACATGATATAGTAATGAGTTTAAAAATCAGCTTAAAACTGAGCATTTATGACTCCATAAATTTTTTCAAGAAAAACATATATGTGTAATTACGTATGCATAGAACAGAAACTGAGAGAAAACACATTTAGACATCAAACTTTTACTAATTAAAACTAGCATATAGAACAGTTATTATACTCCAGACTCTGTTCTATATGCTTTGACTTTTATGTGCATTTTATATAATTCCACAGGAAGTCTGTGAATCATTATTATTATCTTGATTTTGTAGATGAACTGAATCACAAAGAGAGGAAATACATTGCCAAAGTCAGCTAGCTGTCTAACACTGGCTTTGGGATGTGACATTAAGAGGACCCTTACCTCCACTTTGTTCATGGCTTACGCTGTCATTCTCAATAATGAGTGAGTATTACTTTGTAATTATGAAAAAGAAGAAAGGTGTTTTTCATTTGGTAAAAAAATGATTCCCACAAAAGAGTAAATCAGTTGCAAACACCTGGCTGCAATTTATCTGACATGATATGGTATTTAAAATGTAGTAAAACATACTTGAAAACCTATTTTATTGAATATTCAAAATAATTACATTTGAAAATAAATTCAAATTAGATCCCCAATCTCCACTCACATAACTGAACCAAATGCAATGAATTTTTTAGTGTTTGCATGAAAACTCCTTCTTTTCCTAAAAATTATTTTTCAGAATATGCTGTAAAACATGTGAAATAATATCTTCATTTTAAAACTAGTATATAAAGTTTTGAAAGCACATAGATTCAATATGATGAAACCACTAAAGGGCTTTGTTTAAAAACCATGTTGGTTTTAGTCAAATTGTGTTAATTGATTCATAGAAAGAAACAACAAGTAACACAGAAGATCATTTGGTGTTCTGGTTATCTATTACTATGTAAAAAAAACACCTCAATAATTAGTCATTTAAAATGACAATTTATTATTATTATGCATGATTCTGGAGGTTAAGTTCCGAGCTGGGTGGCTCTAGGTTCTGGGTGGTTTAGGTTCCTTCATGTTGCAGTTAGCTGTCAGTTGTGGCTGCCGTCATTGAAGGCTAGACTGGATTGTGCATCACATGACTGGCAGTCAAAGCTGGCTGATGGTTGGCAGTGAAAAGTCCATGTGTCTTAGGCTCTTCACAGACTGGTGTCTTGGTTTCTAAAGGAAGCATTCCATGAATGAGTGTTCAGTTGTGAGCTTTACAAGAGGTAGGAAAATGGAAGCTGTCAGCCCTATTAATGGTTGAATCCAGAACAACACAGCGTCATTGCTTTTATGCTGTGTTTGTCAAAGAGGTCACAGTCCACGGATTCATGGAAGTAGAGAAGTAGGTTCTTCTGCTTAATGGAGCAGTGGCAAGAGATGGGAGATAATGGAGATAATGTTGACACTGTCTTTAAAAAACTGCCTCCTGCCCTGGCAGGTGTAGCTCAGTGGATTGAGCGTGGGCTGGGAACCAAAGGGTCCCAGTTCGATTCCCAGTCAGGGCACATGCCTGGGTTGCAGGCCAGGTCCCTGAGAGGGCCATGTGAGAGGCAACCACACATTGATGTTTCTCTCCCTCTCTGTCTCCCTCCCTTCCCCTCTCTCTAAAAATAAATAAAAATAAAATCTTTTAAAAAAAACTGCCTCCTTTTGCAGTTGCTTAAGAAGCAAACTTCATTTCTTCTTTGCAAGATATACTTGATGTAAAAAAGTTACGTTATTGAGAATAGGGTGTTCCTAGATATAAGTCTTGTTACCATAAGAGGTCTCTTTGTTATTGTTAATGATTATTATAAATAATGCTGGATGTGCCATTTCACATTTCTGACAATCTAATATAAATAGAGGAAATAGTATTCTTTCTATATAATCAGAGTAATATACATCTTCATACCATGTAATTTATAAAAATGATTCATATATATTTTCTGTTTTGCATCTGCATCAAACTTTTCATGAATCAGGAAGCTGAGGGATAGGTAAGTTAAGGGATGTCCTTAAAGCCACATAGCTAGTAATAAGGATTAAAACATAGGTATTCTGTCTTCAGGACACTTCTCTTTGCATCATAGTCACTTTATAGGCCTTTTTATTTGAAAAGCAGATGAAGAAATAAGAATGGAGTGTCAGAGGGTAAGGGGAAAGACAGCCATGTAATTTGGGAAAGCTACTGGACCAGTTTAACATGGAAAAGAAATAAAATAGAGAAGAAAATAACAGTGCCTTTCTTGTATAATTGTTGGAAAAATTAAATGGGAAAATGTAATAAAGTCTAATAGAGTGATAGACTTTATTGCATACTTCTATTTTGGCAAGTATCACTAATATTACCTTAAAAACAATATGGTACAGCAGAAAAAGTATGGAGTCAGATCTACTATTTCATTTTTAATGTAAGTGGTAAAAATTGCTGTAATTTTTTAAGACAGAGAACCGCTTGGTAAAAATATCTTTTTGACATTAAAATTGCCTGGGAAACTATTATTGAATTTGTCCTTATATGAGTCACCTTTGGAAAACTACAGCACACTATGGACAAAGCAATGTCCCCAATCTCAATAGTCTACTCCCAAAATGACTTAGTTTTTGCACCTGTCAAACATAGACTAAGGCAGCTAGGACTTGTCTGTGTCTCTGCTCATAGATCCTTCTGGGTTCCAGGACCCAGGCCAAAAGAGCCGTCTGTGTTTGAGGCACATTGTTCTAATGGCAGAGAGAAAACACAATGACTTAACAACAATATGGCTCTTAAAGCTTTTGTTCAAATGTGATATATGTCATTTACAGTCACATTTCATTAGCCCAAGACATACTGTATGGTTAAGCTCGGCCTCAATGTGTCAAGGGTATTTAATTCTCTTATAAAAAGATGAGTAAATGATTAGAAACAATAACACAGTCTATTAAAGTCTAAGATAGGAGTCATGTCACTGCTTGACTGAAAGTTCCTGGAGGCCAAAAAAGGAAAAAAAAAAAAAGAAATGTTTTAAAATGTTTGTTTCTCAGTGCCTAGCTCATAAATCCACACACTATAGTTGCTCATTAAATATGAGTTGGTGAATTTATGATATGGGCAGATCCTTGCACTGTGACCCCTTACCTCACCATGCTCTAGATTGAACAAGCAATGGTTAAAATTTTAATTCTTGTTGTTAAACTAAATGTGTATTGAAACATATTTAGAAAATTAATAAAAAGTACCCTTTATATGATTGAAGTAATCATGAAGGTGAGCAAGTTATTACATGCAATTTGGTCTAATTAAAGTAGTTAATTCATTTATTCATCAAATGGGCTGGTATAGCTTTCTGTGTGCCAGGCACTGAAAATGTATTTAAAGATAAAAAAGACTCAGGTATAGCCCTTGCCCTTAATGAAGTATAGTTAACATCTAATCAGATCAATAGTAAGTTTTGGAGTGAAAAGTTTTGTAGATTAATATGATATCTTGATTTTAAGTTCCTTAACTAGAGTGGGAAAGGTATATCTGTGTGTGGGAATATACTTATTTTAGCAAAACTTTTTTTGAATAGTCCATCTAATCTAAAATATATGGTATTTTTTCCTAATTTTCCTTAAAAATAGGAGTTAGCATTGCACACAGAGATATTTTGATGTGACCTCTTAAATCATAAGCAAATTTATCTTTATATATGGGAAGCAACCTTTTAAAAGTGTATTCATCATACACAAAGAACTAGACTTCAACCATCAAACTTTACATTATCTTGTGAAAGAAGAATTTAAGTGCTAATTTATTTTCTACAACATGTGTATTACAGAAAGAATAACATGTAGTACTTTAATTGGCGCTTTCTTGTGCAAGAAGACCATATTTGAAAACTTTCTTTTTCCCTTTTTCTTACATAATAGGATGTATCACAGCTACATACCCAAGAGATATCTTAAGAATAATGACAGTGCAGAGTATTGGTGGGAAAAAAGGAACATTTCCAAATCTAACATAAGCATTAAACAAATGTTAAATATAAATTAATAAAAAAGGTATAGGTTTCAAAATCTCTCCTAATTAACAACCTGCTACATAAAGTATATGGGTTTCTTAATAATCATATTGTTTAATGTTATTAAAAGACATAAAGATACATTAAGTTCCTGGCAAAATAGTGTTACTTAAAAAAAATTCTTAAAAACAGTACTTCCAGTCAAGATGGAGGCATAGATGGACACACTGTGCCTCCTCGCACAACCAAAAGAGGAATAACAACAATTTAAAAAGCAAAATAAACAACCAGAATGGACAGAGAATTGAACTGAGTGGAAGTCCAACAGCCAAGGAGTTAGAGAGGACATGTTCATCCACACCGGTAAGCAGGGCAGAGCCGGACAGAGAGTGTGCGCGGCGAGAGGGCAATTTGCCTGGAAAGACTCATGGCGGGTGCACCTGACCAAAAAGCGGCCCAAAAAGTGGCCAGTGCACCCGGAGAAGCCAGAGGGAAACAGCGGGGCCGAGACTGGTGGACTGGGTGGTCCCTCACTTGCGTGTGCAGATATACCAGGAGAAAGAGCTGGGGAGTGGAGCAGAGAACACCTGTGGGGATTGAGGCAGCAGCGGGAGCAACTCCCAGCCACACAGGAGAGCGCATTGAGAGAAAGTGACTGGGAGCCAAGAAGAGCAGAGCAAGCACCATTGTTCCCTCCAAGGCCATGCCCTCTCAGCAACAAAACAGAGCGTCTGTGTCTGTGGAGGTTGCCCTGACCTGGTGAACACCTAAGGCTCCACCCCTTAAAGTAACAGGTATCCCGAGAAAAGAAAAAAAAATGGCCCAAATGAAAGAACAGAACAAAGCTCCAGAAAAATTACGACTAAGGGACCAAGAGATAGCCAACTTATCAGATGCACAGTTCAAAATACTGGTAATCAGGATGCTCACAAAATTGGAAGAAAGTTGGTCACAAATGGATGAACAAATGAAGGAAACGCTAAAGAAAATGAGGGAAATGTGCAGGGAACCAATAGAGAAGAGAAGGAAACTGGGACTCATATCAACGGTGTGAACCAGAAGGAAGAAACAAGAATTCAAAAAAATGAGGAGAGGCTTAGGAACCTCTGGGACATCTGTAAACGTCCCAACATCCGGGTCATAGGGGTGCCAGAAGGAGAAGAGGAAGACCAAGGGATTGAACATTTATTTGAACAAATAATGAGCGAGAACTTCCCCAATCTGGAAAAGGAAATAGACTTCCAGGAAATCCAAGAAGCTCAGAGAGTCCCAAAGAAGTTGGACCCAAAGAGGAACACACCAAGAGACATCATAATTACATTACCCAAGATTAAAAATAAGGAAAGAATCTTAGAAGCAGCAAGAGAAAAGGAGACAGTTACCTAGAAAGGAATTCCCATAAGACTGTCCACTGATTTCTCAAAAGAGACCTTTCAGGCAAGAAGGGGCTGGAGAGAAATATACCAAGTCATGAAAGGCAAGGACCTACATCCAAGAATACTCTATCCAGCAAAACTTTCATTTAGAATGGAAGGACAGATAAAGTGCTTCTCAAATAAGGTCAAGTCCAAGGAGTACATCATCAACCAGCCTTTATTATATGAAATGTTAAAGGGATTTATATAAGGTATGGAGGGGTATCAACAGGGGAGTGGGAGGGGGAGAGAGGAGGAAAAAGTACAGAGAATAAGTAGCATAAACAGTAGGTAGAAAACAGACAGGGGGAGGTTAAGAATAGTATAGGAAACATAGAAGCCAAAGAACTTATGTGTATGACCCATGGACAAAAACTAAAGGGCGGTGAATGGGGGTGGGGTGGGGCAGAGAGGAATAAAGGTGGGAAAATGGGACAACTGTAATAGCATAATCAATAAAATATATTTAAAAAAATAAATACTCTAAATGTAAAAAAAAATTCTTAAAAATGGCCATTGCTTTAACTGTAGCATCTGCTTTTATGGAATATTGACATGACATTTGATTCTTAGTGATAAAAAGTAGAGCACACAAGGGTTTTAAAAATTACTATAATTTGAGGTTATTAGATTGATGTAGATGTCATTTTGGTAACTTTATAAAAAGTACATTTACAATAAATGTTTTTCTCCCTCATACACTACAGAATAATTTTGGAACTAAATATGAAAAGAATTCAAAATTAAGTTGTTTTCCCTCCTGTGTGCTCAAGGTCAAGTGAGGACTGTGCTGGGGGCAGTGATCACAGGGACACCCATTGTGGGCGTGCCACCCGGGGGTGCTCTGTGCCAGAGCCGCGGACATGGGCTGCGTTTTTTCTGGGTGTTCGAGCTGGGTTTTACTCCTTCAGGGTGGTCCTATCTCTGTACTCAAATTGCAGTGCACTGGATCTGAGTCACCTGTCTACCTTTTGTGCCGTTTTTGAGACTTTAACTCTCTCCTTCTACCTCTCTGTCCATTTTGTCCAGAACTATAGTGAAACTCAATTCAGTTGACAATAAGAACAATTCCACTTTCAAGTTGCAGTTAAAGCACTGGGTATTACACATATTATGGGCTATGGTACTAATGTATTTTTTCAGTACAAAACCAAAAAATTTAAAAAAGAGGCATATCAGATTATATTAATTAGAGAAAAAACGAATCACAAATGGCAATGTAGCAAGTGTGATTAAAATTAAATTTGTTACAAAAAATCCAGAGATTTAATGTGTCCCACTTTTCATGTGTCCTATTTAAATTTGGTGTTTTGCAAAAATAAAGCTTGCTTGAAATTCTTATGACTTTAAAGCTCTGTTAAAGGAACAATTTTATAGATGTCACGAGCTTTTGTGGGTTATTTTATTAGTCTGTACAAAGCTCAAGATAACGAAATAAAGTAAATATATTGTGGTTGAAAATTTACAAATGAGGATTTAAAAAGTCATGCAGAAATACATTTTTGGGGTATTCATACTCAACCATGAACTTTTTCTTTATGTTTTGGTCCACCAAAGGGGAAGGTGAGAGGGAGTCAGAATCAAGTCTAAGATTTTCGGATATAAAACTAAAATACAAACCAGTCTTGTCTTAAAAGAGTTGTACTAGTCTAAAAGAATAAATGGATGGTCTACAGGTAGGAAACATGTAAAATTCTTTTGATATCAAGTGGTTTAGATGACAGAGAACAATAGGATTTTAGAATTCATTAAATTTAAGCTCCTCATTTAACAGATAAAGGATCTAAACCAAAGACTTTCAAGGTACTAGACATCAGAGTAATAGACAATTTCTAAAGAACTCAATTACAGAACCACATTTAAAGAGCTCTATAGCAAAGACTCTTAGTGAATCATTTGGAGAAAAATCAATGTCAGAGTCAGCTGTGATCAGTAACAGAAGAATTAATAAGAAATGTGCTGAATTATGTTAGAAACTGCACAAAATACTCCAGTATTTACTATTAATCTTAGTACCAGTATTATTATTTGCAAAGCTGTTGTGTTCTAGTGTGTTTAAAAGCCAGGACATAAAAAACAAAAGCTAATCTGTCTTAGTTCACTATTCCTGTCACTTCACACTTGTAAGCATGACACCCACACATGTTGTAATATTAGTTCCAAGTTGCCCTATTGGTTCTTTTGAGTCATTGTCATCAGTATTTGTTGTAAATGCTTTAAAATTAAAGCTTTAGGTATGAACATAAAATAGAATGAGAAAACAAGTGGGGTCAATGAAAAAATGAAGCTTTTTGTATTGATGGGGTAAGGGTAGCCTTCAAAATGTGTCTGCATTGCTGTCTAGGTGAACTAAGATTGCGTCTGTGTGGACAGTGGGCCAGTAGAGGGTGCGGGGTGTGCCTGAATTATGTCACAAATGGTATTTAACACACTGAGTTCTGAATTATGTGCGCACAGCACTCAAGGTTAAAGGTGTTATGCACTTGAACTAATGCAGCCACAAAAGTATGAAAAAGAATTAGACAGGTTTTGGAACTTGCAGTTTTAATGTTTCTATCACACCTCCAACATTGAAGCTGAAGAAAACAGAATATAATTTTTCTCATCTTTAGAAACTGACACCCACTCTGGGCATTAGTTATAGCTTTCTAAAATATTATTTTCTGACTTTCAAACTTGGCCTATGTGTTTGTTTGTAATAAAGTTGATTCTCTTTGGGTATAAACTACAAAAAGTAGTGAGGATACTAACTATGAGACTAATTCTTAAGTGGCAACTACCAGAGCATCGTGTTCCCCAAATTCAATAAAGTAAGTGCTGAATTGCATTGCTGCAAACTTTATGAATCAGGGAACCAAGCTTTTCCCTGTGTTTGGAAGTTTACATTTCTGAAGCATTTCTCTGCCATTTCAAATTTTTTTGTGAATGTAATTCTCTGGCCTTAGAGATGAAAAGCTATTTTCACTTCTCTGTAAGTAGCTAACTTCTATCCACACATGGGAACCAAAGCAAAGATAGTACCCTACTTTGGCCTCCAGGAGAATTCAGGAGTGAGGAGAGGCTGCAGGTCTAAAAGGAAGGGCCCATTCAGCCAGGCGGGGAATAGCTGGAAATCAGTATGAAGCTGGGTGGCCAGCAACCAAGATCAAAAAGGGCACAGAGGGACAGAAGAGAATGTGCCATGCCCCAGCTCTGACCGTTTAACCTTTGTGCACAAAAGGATATCTGCACTATTCGAGGTTAGAACTGTTATGCCTTTGAACTAGTGCAGAGGGTCAAGTATGAAAAAGAATTACTTTTTGGAAAATAGACTTTTAAAGTCTCTATTTTGCTCCCGATGTTGAAACAAAAGGAAAACCTGATAAAACTAATGCTTTCATGAACTGTTTGTTCAAAATAGATATAATTTTATTTCTACAAATACTTGTGGTTTATAAATATTGCAGAGTTACACAAGATTAAAGAGGCTATAATTGGACTTTTTAAAAGGTGACTCTTTAGGCAATGGCTCATTCCATGATTCACACTTCTTGAAATAACTAAGTACGAGGCCATGCTTTCCCAGTATATTGGTCTCTGCAAGAATATCTGTTTTTAAAAAGGAATGATTCTTCTACAGAACCACGATAATCAGCAAGCTTCGTATTTAAAATACAGAATTGGAATAACATTTTTACAATCTGGAAATATTGTTTCTACTGACTGTTGAATTTTATAACACCAAATGTTTTGCTCAGTAGGATATTTCTCTCAGATCTGTAATTTCTATTTATATTCTAGCAAGACCATAATTATGCATCTAATTTATATTGAAAATCCATGATGTATATAACACGTATTCCTCCCTTCTTTTCTTTTTCCTTTAAGCACTTGCTTTTATTTTTATTTACTTACATTTTTGCCGTGGCTGTTGTTTTCATTTGAAGTAATAGTGGTAGTTGTCATTGTTGCTGCAAAAAAGCCGGCATCTCATTTTCTTTAAAACAAACTTATTTTTAAGTGAAAATGAAAAGTTTGCCTTTGCATTGAAATATACAAAATTTTGTCAAAATTTTAATTAAAATTTATTATTGATTTTTAATGTACATACTTTTATTACAATATTGCTCAGAGATAATTAAAAAGTTTTTTGAGACAGGCTTTGATTGTAAGGATGTGGGTTTGACAGAGTAATAGCTCTTTCTATATGTATACATGCTGCTGTCCGAACAATGTGCTGATCTCATATGGAGATTGGGTGTCCGGGATACTGTTCTGAGCTGGCCTAGCCGAGGCTTTGTGTGAGTCCAGGTTGGGGCAGTGAAGGCAAAGGATAAGAGAGTGGATAGTTCTGGTGTTAGCCACCTGGGGAAAAGAGGTTAGTGCTTAGCTCAGATGGGAGGCAAATGTTTTTCTGTGGGCAAGACTCACTTGAGTCTGGTTTTGATGTAGTTGAGAGAGAGTATTGCCATGCGGTTGGGGCACGGTGGCTTTTTGCCAAAGAAGTACTTTGCTGGGAATCCCAAACATAATGACATCTTGCAAACGTCTATGTTACTTTCTTTCCTGGGCCCTTAGCAAGTCTGATTTAAAAGTTCTAGTATAAGCTCAGTTCTTCTGGAATCCACCTTCAAGTTGAGTGTCCACCCTTCTGCCATGTACCCCAGTGCAACCACGGTAGTAGAGAAGAAGGGTTGCCCCCACGGAGAACCTAGTGCTGTCGCTAATGTTTGAGGATGTGAGTAGGGTTTTGGTCTTTCTTGAAATTATCAGTTTTAATAGGTAAGTATTTTTAACATTTACAGTTTAAGCCACTGGCACTAAATGAAAGATGGCCTATTCACTGGTTTAAAGACACAGTGATAAGCACCTGCCAGGCAGGGACAACTGCCAAGATTTTGCATTAGATCTGTTCCACATCTGAGGAAACTCGCTCTCTTCATGTGAGAACTCAGTTAATGCTCACTCCCTTGGGGGTGATATTCAGCATGACTTCATGTGTCTGACTTACATGAAAGTGCTAGACATGTAAATACTGCTATCATTTAGTAAACAGCAATTGACAACAGTTTAAGAGACACAGACATTTACATTTTAATTACTCCATTTTTTGGTATTTCTTGATTAATACATTATGGAAATTTACACACACACACATACACACACACCCTTCTCAGCAATAGTTTTATTTGCATGGCTTAGAACACAAGGCAATTCATTATGTTTTCCTAGCTAACCCTAAATTTAGGATGAAACGGCGTACGTCTATTAGATAAAGGATGCCTTTGCAAAGATTTAAAAAACCTCTTGTGTTGTGTCCTTGAATTTCAAAGTATGACTGTGTACCTTTTCTTCTTTAAAAAGAAGTGAAAATTTATTTCAAAGTTTATAAAGTGCAAACTGAAAGAAACCTAGCTTAGCATGTGGGCTGTTGGATGAAGGTATTAATTAGGGGTCTGCTAATGAAATCCTACAGATACTGAGATGACTTCTAATCTCCTTGGGATTATAGACAGTGTGTCTGAACAATCTTTTAAAAGAAACATAAATTCCTAGCTTTTTCTCTTTTCCTCTTAACATTTTCTTGTGCCCAGTATTCATAGCAATGATTTATTGTGGGGTTATATAAGAAATACATCTTCCTATAAAGCACAGCTATTGTTAGAAGAGGCTTAAAATTTGGTTATCTAGAGTAAAGTTTTCATTAGGCATTGATTCTCTAATAGCAATAAACCAGCAAAATTTAAAATTACTTTATTTCAAAACTTAAAACATATATATATATTTTTTTCTTCTGTGTCCTCCTTCCCACGCACAATTCATTGCAAGTCAATTGCCACATGTATGTTGCTCCTTCTATGCTGTTTTTCCATTCCCATTCCCATTTCCTTTTTTCTTTTTAAATTTCTCTTTCTAGAATTTCTGTGTAGCATAGTTAGGACATGTGTTTTTCTACTTGATTTACAGAATTGAGCCACAGAGTTTAAATGACATAACTAAGGTTAAGGGACAAGGCAGAAATTTCACAAGTATTGCATCCCAGTTAAAAACATTAGTGCAGACTTTGAAAGAGAATGTTATACTTGCAGAATTATTCTTAATTCGTTTTCTTAGCTTTGCCAACATGAAGCAGGCCATGTACTCCTCCCTGGTCCAGAGACATAAAGCACAATTCACTAACCCCTAAATTGCTTATACAATTGATCTATTCTTTTTTTTCTCCCTGGAAAACCTTGGGAAGACCCTTTGTGCTAAATTTAAAGAGACATTTATACACACTATTTTCTCCTATTATAAATTGCAAAATATTTTATGAGTGACCTTGACCACTAATTCTTTGTAATATTGAGGATGAGAGGGATTATTGGTTTAGGATTAAGGACATACAACATAATATTTTTGCATCTGTAAAATTATTACATGATTCTATTTCTGAGGTTCATTAAGGGCTAGATCCACATTCTATTCACTTTTAGCATCCCCAGATCAATATATTTTCCCTTATATCAGACTTATTCTATATTTCATGAGCTTGGAAAATTCATAATAACTTTGTAGTCTCCCCAAAACCTCGCCTGGTTAAAAGGTGTTTAGCATTAGATTAGACCAGTGATTTTCAACTGGTGTGCCATAAGAGACATACTGTGTGATGCAAGAATCTTTAAAAATGCAATATCTGACTATTTAGTCACAGGCACTGACCTCTTTTCCCTTAGATTGTCAATAAAAAACAAAAACAGCCAATGCAACAATAGCCACCTGGTGTGAATAAATCGAAATTATACCTATTTTTTGGTCAGATCAGCAAGAAAATATAATTCCGTGGTGTGCCACAGGATTTTAGTAATTAGTTTCTGTGTGCCTTGAGGTGAAAAAGGTTGAAAATCACTGCATTAGATATGTTATTGGGAGCCATTTTTATTTCTGAAGGCTTTCAACTCAGCGATGGATTAGTGTTCGCATAACCCCTTAACCTCCAAAGTAATTTGTTTTTATGTTCTCAGGTTGGAATCATGCCCTTACTATTAATATTTCATAGCAACAAGTAGGGTCTTCAGTATGTCCATCTGCTAGACCAGCAGAATGCCTGCCTGTATCAGTTATCGTGGTTTGCTGCTGTTGTTTTGCATTAGGTCTTTTCTGCATGATGCTTAGGGTAATTTAAGATATATTTCTCTTCTTCTCACCACACGTTTAAGTAATGTGTGCAAATAAATTAGTTTGTTTGAAAGAAAGAAACTAACTAGACCTTGGAAACATCTCCATTTATGTAAGTTATAGACAACATAGGTTATTATGTAGATTTTAATTATTTAGTATATTCCAAACACTGGGATACAAAATGGTTTACATTTCAGGATTCACTGTAGAGGACACATGGACAGAACTAAGGGGGAGGAGGGAGGCTGGGGGGGTGGGACGGGAGGGGAAGGGTGGGGAGAGGCTGCAAATAACTGTAATTAAACAAAAAATTAATAAAAAAGAATTTTGGGGAATTAACAGCATACAAAAACAGCTTGATAAGATGTACCAAAGGATGGCATTTTCTTACTGAAAGGTAAAAGAAGACGGAAAGGAGAGAGTCGACATTCTGTTGATGTGTGAAGATCTTAGTGTGTCCCATTACACTGTCACTTGTTGAGTGGTGGTTTCGTTATTCTGATACCACAGAGTATTCCTGTGATTCTAAATACTTATTAGGATGCTGCAAGTCTGGAGTCAGTCCTTGGTCTTCCAAAATCACGATAAGGGATGTGACGTTGTATTTATAAGATTTCACCATCCAAAAATTTTATTGATGTATTTTAGTTTGGGAGCAGCCTAGTGGTAGGAATGTACTCACACCTTGGATTCAAATATTAGCTCGTTTCTCTTGAGGTGTGTGACCTTGGACAAATTACTGAGCCTTTTGTGCCGCTGCTTCTTCATCTATTAAACACAGGGATAATAAAGGGTTCTGCGGGGATAAATACAATAATAGCTATACAGTGTTTAGTATACTAAATATTTAATAAATATTAGCTCATTATTTATTGCTTTCAGGTACTTACAAGTCACCTTCATCTCTCTGGAAACCGTACCCTGCACATTAAACCTCACAGTAGAAGACTAAGAGTCTTTGAAAGACATCAGCCTGAGAGGCCACTGCCAGCACCAACCCCTCCTCCTCAAAAGAAGCCCCTGTTGTTGGTAATTCTGTGTTTTCCTTCGCCTTCATACTTTGTGGAGCTCACCAGCCTCAAATCACAGCACTTGCTGGGGTTTAATGCCTTCTAAATCTATTTTTGTGTTAGGAGTGGTCACTTTGTCCTAGTCCAATTTCATTTAGGGACAGTATAATATTTTGGGACTTGCAGGTGTTCAATAAAGCCTTCGTAGCCATTTTCAGCTCATTTATTTATACCAAGATGAGAATGAGACTTCCTCACAGACTCAGTTCCATATGGTCTACCCTGTGGCCACAAATTATCTGCCTAAACTGAACTAGTTGTCTTGAGAATAAGATCATTAAGTACACAGAAGGAAAAACAAGATATTGTCAATTAACCACATATATAAACAACATGAATTCATTATTCATTTAATCAGGAAACATTTATTAAATACCTAATAGGAAGCAGGTAGTATTTGCTTGAAGCTGCAAAGTCAATTAAGACATAGTAATAGCCACGGACAGGGTTTCATTCTGGTGAGCAAGGAGGAGGGTCAGACAGAGATCTTGTCTGTGAACTCCAAAGTGTAATATTTTTGGTTCAACAGCTCTGACAGAACTGCATACTGAAAACAAGGGTACACAATGGAAAAGTGAAACAATTCTTCTGAGAAAGGTATCAGAATTGATTTTATTTTTCAACTAAACTTTATGGAGCTTAGTCCTAAAGGGTGAGCAAGCTTTGGTCATCTGGATGGACATGGGGAGATTCGGGTATTCAAAGTCTATCGATAACATGTCAATAGTGTAATTTTTCAATGAATAAAGGCCGAACTATTATTATATCAGTTTTTGGCCTGAACAGTATACGTAATAAAATGAGATAACTGAAAATATGGCTATTTTTTAGGAGGAAGATGATAATTATGAAATTATCACATTATCTGGGTTGATACTCCAAAATAACTCTTTCCAATCTGCTGTCAAAGTGACCTGATTCTGATAAAAGTGGAATTTACAAAGGGTTAGGGATAAACGAGACAGCTCTTTCAATCCTCCTTTTTCCTCTCTTCCTTTCTGAATAACTAAGTCCAAAAGCCATTAGGTGAAGCTAAACAAGGCAAGCGTCTCGATAAAAACTGAAGGATGGACTGAGTAAAAGTGAGAATAGTGTGTGTTACCACTGTTATACATGTTACTTGTCTGGGCCGTGCATGAGGGCATGTCGGTTTTAGGCTCCTCCCCTCCGTCCTCCAGCTCCCCATAGCTCAAAACAAGTATCTGCGTGATTGTGGTGGGAAATGCTGTAAGTCTTACACCCTGTAGGTTTTACATACTTATTTCTATTGCTGGTCTCTCTTTCCTAAAATGTAAGCTTTATAGGGTTAGTATTTTTTATTATGATCATATTTGAAACTATTTTTTATTTTTATTTTTTATATTTTTTACTATTGTTCAAGTGCAGTTGTTCCCACTCCCTACCCCCCGACCCCATCTCCCCCACCCAGTCTTCACTGGTTAGAACAGTGCATAGCACACAGGAAGGTCTCAATAAATAAGTTTCAAATTAAAAAAAAGAAAAGAATGATTTGGAGAATAGAAATATATGTATGAAACAATGTTATTTAAGACCTTTAAAGTGTTAAATACTTTGTATAATTTCCACTTCTAATTGATTAAATAACAGGACTGTTATAATGAAAGAAGGCTAGTGACATTTTAATAAGCATTTTTGTCAATGCTTTAGGTATCTATGGGTTAAAGAATTTAGTTAGATCTATTATATAATACAGATATAAAAAAGGAAATCTAAAGTTATATAAGACATATGTAAGGAAAAGGACTCTAGTCAGAGGTAGTGAGAAAAATATAAAACTTTTAAGGAATTTTATGAAAATTATTTTAAATAGAATTAAATGTAAATAAAACTCAAACAGCATAGGAGATATTTATTTTTTGAGAAAAATATCTTCTTTGGCTTTTGCTGTGTCTTTATAGCTTTTCTCGGATATTGCACATATGACACTGTGAAAATAAATTACAAAAACCTCATTTAAAATGGAGGCAGGATGCCCAGCAGGGGAGCTCTCATGCGTTGCCAGTAGGCACTGTGACAGACTCACAGGAAGAAGGCTGCTATACTCCCCAGCTGGGGGAAGATTTTCTTTTTACCTAGCAACAGACCCCGCCAGTGAGAAACTGCCATGACTCAGTCACTTCCCCCTTTTCTCTATATAAGAATGGTCCTTTCCTTTGTTCTCAGAGCTTGTTTATGGTTTTGCCATAGCTTGCCTGTCCCTATTGTAATTCTCTGCTAGTCCCATAAAAACTCATTTTGCTGGTGAACAACTGACTATTTAAATTTTTAAGGATGCCCATATACATAAATGCAACTGTAATTTTAAAGGAAGCCATAAATTTGGGTCCTGAAAGTAATTGTCATGAAAATACAAGTATAGCCTAATAATTTTCATACTTGATTTCAATAAACCCTCAAACTAATTTCATCAAGAAATGTGACATGGTTGGGGGAAAAAAACTTTATGTAAATTAACTTAAATATCTTAAATGACATCATATATAGAAAGGCCAAAAGGGAAACTGTGATAGGTGATGGGAAAATTCAGAAATTGAGCCATGACGGGGTGAGAGAACCTCTAAGGTAGGAATAGCAGCTCATTCCTCTTTATTGTGGCAGTGCATAGTCCCCCCACCACCTCCAGTGCTTGAAAAAGACTGATAAGTAAACATTTTCTGAAGAAATACATATAAGAATGAAAGTTTTAATTTAATGAAGTCAAAATTAATAATATAATTAAAATATATGTAAAAATTGGATATAGAGATTTAAGCTGAAATACCTTAGAAAATAGAAAGCCATACAATTATTCTGTCCAGAGATTTATTAAAAAATTACTTATTAATTACATGTTCACAGAATTGTTATAAAATGTTTATTATTTTGATATGTCTGCAGGAAAGATAACTATTTTCCTCAGTTTACTAGACAGATACAAGCATTTCTGTTACCTTTTATTTGTGTTTACATTGTATAAATTCAAATTAAGATTAGAAAAATTATTCCAGGTCCCACATTGAAAGAATTATTCGACTGTTATCATGTTCAATAACGTTCTTGACTATTTTACAGAAACACTGCTACACATTTAATTGTGAGGGAGTTTTTATGTTTCAACTTTTTAAAGAAAGAGCGAATACATCTGATATATGTATCATAGTTTAATATGTAGGCAAGTACATTGCTGCATATATTCACTGGCAAAAAAAATGCCCATGAGGACAAGTTGTTGTATAAATTATATGTTATAAAAAGAGCAGAGTAAGCATATTTGTAAATCATAATTGTTCATTTATTAAAGGTATCATCAAGCCTCTTACTCTCAGGTAGATAAATGTTTTATTTTTTATTTGAATTTTATCTTAAATATTGGTATTGAATTATCTTCGATCACATAATTCACTGACTAGCCATTGAACAACTCCACAAAACCGCTGTATTTTGCAAGGATATTTTTCACTGGACACTAAAAAGTACATGCAATAAATGTTAATAAACACCAATGTTTAATACAGTGCAAATGTAACTGATTGAGAGAGATTAGGTGGTATATTGTGACTTTTCACTTGTCATTTTTCAAGTTGACAAAAGAATCAGTCTTGACTCTATTTCAAGGTTTTAATAGTCCCTTTTAACATTTACATAGTTTTTTTAAGTCTTAATTTCTTCTCTGTAAAAAAATGACAAAAAATCATATACTTGTTAGAGAGTTGGCTCAATAGAACTGTTATGTTCCTTTACTATGGTCTTTTAATACAGTCGTGTAAACGCACTTGAAATGTTATTTACTTAATTGATTGCAATGACTTTCTGAGGCTATTGAGGGCAAACCACTTTTTTTTGTTTGTTTTCCATTTAAGCATTCAATGTTATGAATGCCATGGAACTGTCTAGAAGAAAAATCTCTGGATACGTTAGTAGTGTTTACCCCTTTAAGTTTTGGAATGAAAATACTGTAGAAAGCTGGCCCTGAAAGGAACCCATCCGTGAGCTCAGCCTGCCAGGGTGCAAATAATGAGAACAATGCTGGGTGTGGCGGAGATACCACAGCCAGTCCCAGCAGGTCCAGGACCTGAACCCTGCTTTTGGGAGACTTAGTTCCACGTTTTTTCCTCTATATGGTATTATCAGTCTGGGTTTGTAAAAGTAAAACATCAGCTGTTGTTTCATCTCATGATCAAATAGTTTTCAGGTAGAATGCTACATACTGAAGAAGATGGGAATGGTAAATATTGTATGAGCTACCCTTGGCATATAATATCAAATGCCAGTGGATGTGTTAAGCACTTGAAACTTTTACTACCTTGGTTTAGCAGTTATTGTGGTAAAGTTGTAGTGCTCATATCAGGCACTGATTCTGTGCAGCCCCAGCCCCCTCCTCTCTAGCTAAGTCACTTGGCAGGCTTAGCCCAGGATCCAGAGCTGGGAATCTGACTGCGTGGGAGGGTTTAGTGCTGTAAAGCCTTCTATTCAGGGACATAGGATCAAATCACACCTGCTGCTAGTTTGCTCCTGACCTTGAAGATCAAGTAGAATAATTGGCTTTCTGCCTTATTCCTCCACCCCAGCTCTCTTCCCACATTTACTCTACTCCTGCTCTCTTTTCTAAATTTCAGTCTTTCTTTGCAGCTTGCTTTGGTTTCTGTTCCTGTAGGACAGCGTCCCACGAGGGCATCATTTGGCCTCTATCTATTGTCAGGGGCTCTGTTACTGACAGATTTGCCTGAGACCCACTGCTCTCTCACCTGCCTGCCTGGAATTCTGACACTGTGCTTTGATGCCTGTCCAGTCACCCTCCTAACTTCTGCTGGATCTCTTCATGCCAAAGGATAACCAGGGCGGCCAGCTCTTATCTACAGCCATGTTTTCTACATGTTTCATTCTATTATGGGCTAGATTTTCTCCCAGCACCAGCAGCTACATCTGACAACTAGAGACTGACTTTACCAGGGAATAGATAAAAATGTCAGGTCTGCCTGCTGTTATCTGCCCCTTTCTTCTGCTTGTAACTATATTACCTGTCTACATCCCCGTGACATTTCCAAATACTTTAGTATGACTTTATTAAACAATAACATTTTTTGTGAATTAGCTGAGAATACCCATTTCCCCTCAGAATTGAGATTATATTTACATGAGTTAAAACAGAGAAATGATAATACTCAAAATATCCTTAGACACACCAAATCACTACTTCAGTTAAAAAAAATTCCAAAACTAACTCCCAGAGATATTTTACTTTTTCAGTTAACCATGGGACTGTAAAATTAATTTAAACTAAACAATTATTTTTGCAGTTGTTGAAGCATTATGGATGATCTTTCGCATAGCTGACTCACTTGTAGGAAATGGGGTTTTGCCAACCATAAACAACTTTGAGAAACCACATAATTTGGATTTGATTTAAATCTGAACTCATCAGTTTTGAAAAAGGCCTGAATTTGGCCAAAATGCATTTTTCTAATAGCAACATCTATTCTTTGCATAAAGACAGATCATGGCTGCACACCAAGTAACTGTTGTCTGTCTTTTTTTTTTCCTCTTAATTGATATGAAGAATTCAAATTCTCTCATGGAATTTTCCCTGACTTTACTAACAGTGGCTTGTTGAACTTTTTCTCTAACACCATTTGAAGTTACAGTTTCAGAAGTCTTGAGGCAACAAACAAGAAAAAGTGCTGCTCCTTTAACCTCTTTGAAACTTCACATGGGTTATGTAACCTTTCTGACTTTCATTTCCCAATTCTGTAAAATTGGGGGTGTGGAGGTAGTGAGAAGGAAGGAAATGAAATGTCCTTCAATGCCAGCAACCCAAGATTTAAGAAGTCAGGGAACTAAACAGTATGGAATTTCCTCAGAAAACTAAAAAGGGAACTACCTTTTGACCCAGTAATTCCACTGCTGGGATTATACCCTAAGGGCCCTGAAATTCCAATCCAAAAGAACCTATGCACCCCAATGTTCATAGCAGCACAATTCACAATAGCCAAGTGCTGGAAACAACCTAAGTGCCCATCCACAAATGAATGGATCAAGAAACTATGGTACATTTACACAATGGAATTCTACGTAGCAGAAAGGAAGAAGGAGCTTATACCCTTTGCAACAGCATGGGTGGAACTGGAGAGCATTATGCTAAGTGAAGTAAGCCAGGTGGTGAGGGACAAATACCATATGATTTCACCTTTAACTGGAACATAATCAACAAAAGAAAAAAGCAAGCAGAACATAACCAGAGACATTGAAATTAAGAACAATCTAACAATAGCCAGAGGGGACGGGGGAGGGGACAGTGGGGAGAAGCGTTTTCAGGAACTACAATAAAAGACACATGGGCAGAACCAAGGGGGAGAGTGGAAGCAAGGGAGGGAGGCCGGATTGGATAGGGTGGGAGCAGGGGAGGGGAGGGGAGAAAATGCAGACAACTGTAATTGAACAACAATAAAGTAGTTTTAAAAAAAGATTGAATTGTAGCTCATGCAGAATTTGTGGCAATTGAAAAAAATACTACTGTTATATAGCCTGGCTGGTGTAGCTCAGTGGATTGAGCGCGGGCTGGGAACCAAGCGGTCCTGGTTCGATTCCCAGTCCAGGCACATGCCTGGGTTGCAGGCCAGGTCCCCAGTGAGGGCCATGTGAGAGGCAACCACACATTGCTATTTCTTCTTCCCTTCCCCTCGTCTAAAAATAAATAAAATCTTAAAAAAATTAAAAAAAATACTACTGTTATATGGAGTTCTTATGATAGATGCTGATAAAAAAAGGATTAAAAAAAAGAAGTCAGGGAACTACGTGGAATGGAACCTATTCACTAATAAAATCTATTCTTTAAAGGTGAAAAAAAGACCCAGACAGTTACTGAAATTAGCCTCATCTCCTTCCTTTTCCCTAGTCTCAATCTTTTCCCATCCCTCTCTTATGTTTATTTTCCTCATCAGAGTGCCTTACCCCACTCCCTCCTCAAACAATCCACTAACGCCGCAAACATTTTAGTTTGTTTTTTTTTTTGTTTGCAGGAGTTCATAGATAAAAAAGTGGTGAATCATAGATTTTTAGAAAGAAAGGGGACTAGGATGATGACCCACAGAGTGTTTTAAGTAAGAGATGAATTTGAAGAGATAAGAGGTGAAAAGAGAAAGAAAAGTTTGAATTTGATCTGAAGGAATTAGAAGAGAACCTTTTTCAACCAGCGTAATTTATTATAACTTTTTGCTATGTCTGTTTTCACTCTCCCTCATTTAATGCAACATCAAATTATATTAACATCATTCATTTTATAGATAGGGAGGAGAGCAGGGGATGTCACATATTGAGGAATTTGAAGAGGTATCAAAATTTTCGGCTCTGGAAACTCCTCTGGGAGGTGGACAAGTAAGGTGAAGGAATGGCGAATCTTGGGTGAAAAGCTTTGAACTTTGGGGCTTTGGACCCTGAGCGTCACTTCCCTTTTGGTATGAGTTCTCCTAAAATTTTAGCCAAGGTACTTAACCTACTTTACATTACTCCTATAAAATTGAAAAAATATAACCTGTTCTTTTCCTCTCAGGTTTTTATTAACTCAGATGAGGAAGATTTCTAGGGAGAGTAGTGTATAAACTGCAAAAAAGTATATTTACGTAATGTACTTCGCTTATTTTTTTTCTCCACAGAGCACAATTTTACTTAAAAAGCAGTTGTGTTCTAGAATTTTCTGCAAGTTCCCCATTAAATAAATAAAAATAAATAAAATTTATGTATTTACATAATTAGTTTCAAATTCTTTCCACGTGGGCATGGCCTTCTTTGTTTTACAGTTGAAGAAATAGAGTCTAACAAGATTAAGGCACTCACCCAAGTTCATAAAGCTCCTAAATCACTGAGGTATAATTTCCAAGAAGCTTCTTCCAATAGAACACCATATTTTTTGGTTCCAAGGAATATTGACGTAAGTCCCTATGCTAACTATACATACTCAGGTCAAATGCGCCTGTAATAATGCAGGTCACTCTTCACAGAACATGTTTCTATGGCATCTCTAAAGCATGACAATCATTGGATATTCTCTTCTCTAGTCCTTTTCACTGATTTATTTGGTGCTGACTTAAATCATCTACCGACACCGAGTGGACTCAACATTGGGAGCAGACCAAAACAAAAGATAGAAACATTTTTTAAAGGGGTGGGCCAGATTTTCACAAAATTATCAAGAGGATGAGCATGGTTTTTATTCTTTCCCAGGGCCCAGCCTGCACCCTTTCTTCCTTCAGGCCTTTCTCTCGTTTGATCTCCTCCTTTCAGAACAGATTCTCAAAAAGCATCTTTCTAAAAAAAATTGTTTATATCTCAGTGAGAAGAAATTTAGTTGTTAAACTACCCTGCCCTGAGGATATTCATTATCTGTTATTTGAACTGAATAATTTGTTTCCAGATAGAAGAATTTCATGAATCAAAGAAGTGGAAGAGAGCTTTAGAGAGGTGCATGTGTGTTCATTCATTTATTGATTTTTCTCAGTGAGATCTTTCAAAATGCTAAGTCCCATTAAGACAAAGGTGAACAAAATAGACATAGCTGTGTCCTCATAGAGGTTAAAATCCAGTGAATAATAAATGAGTAATTACAAATAAAATGTGGTGAATGCTGAGAGAATGTCTTGGGAAAATACTGAACTTGCAAGTCTAGGGAGTGTGATGTGTGAGATTTTCAGAAGGCACTGGGGCCCTGGCCACTGCGGCTGTCGGTGGGAGTGTTGTCTGGTGCACTGCAGGACTGAAGGGTGGTGGGTTTGATCCCCCTTCGCTGTGTGTGTGCGGGAGGCAACCGATGGATGTTTCTCTTTCACATTGATGTCTTTCTGTATCTCTTTTTCTCTCTCCCTCCTCCCTTCCTCTCTTTCTAAAAGCAATGGAAAAATGTCCTCAGGTGAGAGTGAGAAAAAGAAAGAAAGCACTGGGGCCTTCAACCTAGCTGAGGCAATAGCAAACGGAGACAGACGAAAATAACATTTAGTGAACAATAACTTTTTTTTAGCAAATTAGTATCTTGAAGCAGACATTAAATATAAGTTATTTCAAGGTGTTTAAATATTTATATTTATTTTGTGCTTTAAGCTTTCAAGTGTATTTCCATATATATATAGTAAGCCTTCATTGAGCCCCTGTAAAGTAGGTATTACTATTCTCAACTCATAAATGTTAATGACATGTGTGATATATGACAATCCAGTTAGTGAAACAACCAAGGCTTCTGATCCCCACTTTTGGGCTCTTACTAGTGTCTGGAGATCAGTTCAGTGCCAAGCATAGCCAACAAGGGAGGGCACCACGCCTTGGACCTTAGGAAGCCAGGACTGAAGCTTATTTAGGTGACAGTGAAAGAAGAAACCAGAGTCCTGGGCCTACTTCAGGGGTTTTCTGTGGACTGAAGTTGGCACCCAGAGAAATAAGGCTGTCTTCTCCATGGCATAGGAACAGAGGGTTAAAATATATCCATTTCAAATGTAAAAGAGAAAAATAATTCCTGGTGTTGAAGTGAGGTCTACTTCCTGTGATAAGCACCCTTTGCTATAATTGAGAAAACAAATGGACTTTCTGTGAGTACGGTCTTACCAAATTATTGTTATTTTTTGGTCTACCAAAAACAAAAATTAAGTTTTCATTCATTTTTATGAGATTTTTATGCATGGCAAAGTGATCAATTTTATTTTATGTCTACCTGTCTACTGAAACACCTTCACTTGGACTGACTGGGTAATGAAATAATTCTATTTATCAGTGAAATCCAGCCATAGCATAAAGAAAAATATTTGCCAGGTTTATTTTTTTCTGGTGTCATTTATGAGGTTTATGAAGGCTGTGTGAATCCTTAAGCATCATATAAATTCTTGAGCTGCGGGAGAATGAGGCCAGAAGAGATACTCCACTGCTTCTGAGGAGGAAGCGCATCACCCCCAAGAACCACTCAGCTGGTCACTTGGCTCCTCTGTGGGCTTGAGCCGTTCTTTACTCCCTCCTGGGAACTAGAAGGAGAACGTGGGTCTAAGTGTGGGTTTATTCTACTTTACTTCCTGCAGAGGGAGATGCAGTATTTCAAGGCTGATGTGACGTGTGTGGAAAGAACTAGCATAATCACATTTCCGAGGAGGTAATGTCCTTTTTGTTCCTCTGCTATGTCAACACGAAAATTCTGTTTTCTCCAGTTGGAGTGAGCAACTTGGAGACACTTTAATCCTCCTAGCGTCTGACACATCAGTTGCATGACAGAAACCTGTAGGGCTTCTCGTCCTGGGTGTAGCTTTGGAGAGCAGGTTCAGGGATGCTAGCAGATTACCTGACCCAACGCAGCTCGCCCCTCACAAGGTGGGCACTTCTGAATATGTATAGCCTTTCTGTAAGTCTATGTACATCATAATGGCAACAGAGGTAGTCATTTAAAGAGGAGCCCTGGCTCCTCCAAAATGTATATGGATAGATCACATTTTATTTTATTTTTAAGTATTTTTTTTTTTAAGATTCTATCTATCTACCTTTAGATGGAGGTGAAGGGAGGGAGAAAGAGAGGGAGAGAAACATCAATGTGTGGTTGCCTCTTACATGGCCCCAACTGGGGACCTGGCCTGCAACCCAGGCATATGCCCTGACTGGGAATCGAACTGGCGACCCTTTGGTTCTCAGCCCGTGCTCAATTCACTGAGCTATACCAGCCAGGGCTATTTTTAAAGTATTTTTAAAATATTTTATTTATTCGTTTTTAGAGAGGAGAAGGGAGGGAGAGAGGGACAGAAACATCGATGTGTGTCTCTTGAGTGCTCCCTACTGGGGACTTGGCCCACAACCCAGGCACGTGCCCTGACTGGGAATCGAACCAGTGACCCTTTGGTTCGTAGGCTGGTGCTCAATCCACTGAGCCACACCAGCCAGGGAGATAGATCACATTTTAAATCATTCATAGAGCACATTTGGTTTTTCCCCAGAAAGGTTAAAAACTGAAGCTGTGAAAAAAAGAAAAGGTTTATGTAAAGAAGATGATTTCTTATTTATGAAATATACGGATAATGATTTTTAAATAATTCTGTATGAAAAAATAAAACTTGCTTTCTGTAGATGAAAAAAAATAAATAAAACAACACCATTTGAAGAGCTGCTGTCACTTCATGTAGTAGTTCTCCATTTCCTTTCAAAGAAGGCTTGACTATAAATCAGACCACATGTCCTCTGGGCTATTCCCTTGGGAGTATTCAGATAATGCCACTCTGTGACCTTTCCTGGTTTGCGTCATAGGCACAAAGCCAGGAAGTTCTTTGTAAATGATAACTGAGTACTTGTCCTCTAACAGTGCTCATTTGTTTATATTATTTATGGTTCACTGCCCATGTCCATTACTTTAGAATAATGTAGTGGTTTCATACAAAAAAATTACCAAGTGCCTATAAGAAATGATTAAGACCCAGTCCTCATCCTTCATGAAGATATAATGTTTCATGAGTGAATTTTTTAATAAAAATGAGTGTAAATAAATCCAAACATGGAAGGAGCTATCACCTCAAGAAGTGAACCTTGGGTCACTACAAAGGTATAAACAGGGAGGCTTCAAAGAGAAGGGTTTTAGTACCCAGGTACTCATTCCAGTCCCTTCCATTACAGCCCAACCCATCCCATTGCATTCAGGGCAATTTAATGCACTTTAATTGTATTCGGTGCAGCTCAACTCAACAATTTTCATTACAACAAGAGCTTTCACGTGTTGCTGCAGAGAGGGGGTCCTCTCTGTGAACACGTGTCCTGGGGGAGCAATGAATGACGTGAGTGAGAGAAAGAGGACCTGCTAGGGGAAGAGCCCTAACCATCCCACCATCAGAGATGGCACTCGGGACCTTTTGGACACACAGCAGCAAAAGGGAGGATGAGAAGCATGCTTGATTTGGGGTAGAAAGCAGAGAGCACATTTAAGCAGAGTGTACCTGTGTGCACTGAGCAACACATAGCAGTAAACTGTAAGACTTTTAAACAAAAATGATATCAGAATGTCAAGAGGCTTGGATGATAATTTTATAGAGAAAGGAGAGAATGAGACTAATAGATTTAAAAAAAAGTGGGTGGAATTTTTTGTATTGGTTATGCACAATGAGAGTCACGGCCTGTTTATTGATATTGCTTCACTATAATTAAATCTCAGGGAGAAAAAATATACAGTAACATAATTTTGCCCAGCTTTGAAGAGTGTGGAGTGACCATGATGAGTAATGGTGGCAGGCTTCAGGCAAGTGAAATTTGGCAGGTCCCTGGACATGTCCCTGATTTACAAGCAGGGGACTTTCATTTTGATTTCAAATAATAGGGTTGCAGTCCTCATTTATGACAGATCCAAGTCAGTAGATGAAACAAACTCAAACTTTAAAAACTATTTTTTTTAATTCTAACCCAATCATAGTATACTACACAACTTACTTTGCTAACTGCACTTTGTAACCATGATGGAAGAGACTTTAATAAATCAAACAACAATGGATAGGTCTTCCAGAACTGCATGAAATATATAAATGACTGAACAATGCAGCAATCACTATTATAACAGCTTAGCAAAAATAGAATCATTGTTTTATTATATCCATTACAAAGGTATTTGGGGCTCATTCTTTTAGAGATGAGAGGTTATTCTCTGCTTTATTATAAGACGAGGTATTGCAGGTCATAGTCCCTGCTTGTCCTTTCTAACCATGGAAAATTACTTTATGTTTTATTATTACTTTTGTAGGTTTTTTAAAAAGTACATTTAAACATAGATGTTTTTTTCCCAAAGATGCAAACTTTCTTTTACATAATGCTACCTGTTAGATCAGTAGACTGACTGAGGAATAACATTTATTTTGTTGAGTAATATGTACAATTATTGGGGAAAATATAATACCAAATGCCAGGAGCAAAATTACAATGTAATGTCATATATCTTTATTTTTTTGAATTTGGTTTCATTTATAATTTTTAAACAAGTGCAGTAATCCGAGAGATGCCTCAAACCTTTTGACTACAAAGGGAACCACCTAACCGGAGAAATAAAAAGCAGTACTGAGATACTCATTGTCAGAATAAACTACTGAGCTGAAAATCTCTCTTCTTCACCCTCAGGCTTCTCATCTGAGTTGACAAGCACAGTGTCTGATGGAAGGACTGGGGAGATCTCTAGGTACAAGCCGGCTTGCAAAGCAAAATGGGCTGGATAAACGGAAAGGCCATTTGGACAGGGCTGGATGAGCATGGCCGCACACTACGGCCCTTCCGGTCTGAGATTTATGAGAAAGGTGATTCTAAGAGTTCAGGATGATCTCTGCTGAACTAGGATGGAGGACTGCATTTAGCCTTGCAAATAGTCCGCTGCCCACATGCCTTAGTTTGGGGGATGTTTGGATGAAATTTGCTGCCCTAAACAGCTTGCCATTCTTTCTGAGGATTGAAGAAGAGTCTTTTGAAGTCCCTTATTAAAGTAATAAATGTGGGAAACTTTTTCATAAATTCTTGCATGGGGTAGCACTTTAGCATTTTACCCTTTAGTAAGAATTAGCAGGGATAAAACACAAAGTAATCACTTTGGGGATGGCAGGAAGCCTCCTTAGAGAAACTCGCCTATTTTACAATTGTTTGTGAAATTGTTTGGCAGAGGTTTTCTGCCCCTTTACTTGTGGGGCAAGGCTTTTTTACTCTGCAATCCACTACTCAGTGACATACCCAAAGCCAGTCCTGCTGAAGGGCATCTGGCTGAGTCACGCTCTCTGTTCTAGTTCTACCCTGCTGCCTTGGCACTCTAAGGCAACTGGTTTACAAGCTTTGGACAGATACAGTCACTTCCCCCTTATATTTAGAGCACAGCATTTCAAATGATAACGAAAATGTTCAAATAATTAGATTAAAAGTGAGGGGACCTGAGCTTAACACTAATTAGTGGTGTGATTGTACACATCCTACAAAACTTTTCAAAACCTCATTTTCCTTCTCACTTCAAAGGGATTGAATGAGGTTGTTCTATGATCATTATCTTGGATATTAGATGACACCTGCAACCAGAAAGTAGAACCAGCGACAATTCAGTGTGAGTTTGCTACAATGCTTGCTCATAAATCTTCCCGCACTGAGTCGTATTTTAAATGCTACATTTTAGTTAGTAAGAGTGAGATATTTATTATCTATTTTGGAATAAAAAGTAGAGACAACTTCTATGATAAGTGCTACATTTCAAAATCGCATCCCCAGTTGTATTTTTGAAGTTTTAAAACACCCCAACTGTTTAAACAAGGCTGCTCAACTAATAGCTATAAAATGTTTGTAATTAGTTACTACATATTTAGAGAAATTTTCATTTCCTAGAATCTACAGAGGCTTCAGGTAGGTGACCAGATGGTTATTAGCAAAGATAGGCTTGATACTTGTATGTTGCAAAGAGAAAAGTGTATGAATGTACTTCAGATATGCTTTCATTACCCTGTTAGGTGTAGTGAAAATAGTTTTGCTTAATGCATAGCAAAATATCACAGTCTTATGTTAGGTCATAGATCCATTTTCCCCGGGGCAATTCTGTCAGTATACAAGGCTTAAGAAGGTTGAAATTCACTCTTAGCTATCATCTTGTTATTCTTGTTCTGATTACTAAGTATAGTGTTAAACAAAGTTTCCCAGCTATGATTAATGTATGTGTTTTTAAACAAGCAAAGAGAAAATATCTAGTATGCCTCCCAATGCTGACCTAAATACTTTCATTGTAGTAATATGGAAAACATAAAGACATAAAATTAAAAATTAATTTAAAATAGCTACTATTCCTAATGCATTTACTGCCAAAATGCATTTATAAGTTTAATACAAACAAAACAAGGCTATCAAAATTCAAAGTCTTTTTCAAAATTCAAAGTCTTTCAGATTTTAGAAAAAGGTTGTACCCAATAATCAAACATATTAATGTCTTTGCATAATAATACATGAATACATACATATTAACAGAAGATATAGTAAATAAAAACCATAAATAGCACCAGTTTCATATAGTCCAAGTTAGCTACCAAATGAGTCAAAAACATTTACATTGCATTTTTGTTGGCTTTCAGAACTCATTGCACTCAGAATTTTGCAGTGGATGCAGGTCTGTGGGCCTCTACGACAGCAGTGTGATGGCTTATTTTACATTCTGTAAACCTCGTTTGCATAATGCAATCATGGGATGGAAACATCATATATGTATTAAGTCCATCTCCATTTTTTGTTTAATTTAAATATGGTTAAATAATTCTTGTAGAGAATCTGCTTATCCCTAAGAATATATCTGTAGACTTCTAAGAGCCTCAGACCATAGTTTGAGAAATGAACCAGGACCTAATACATTTGAGAGCCAAGAATGTAGACCTCAGACACAATCCAACATGGTTTAGCTATTGAAATACTAAAAGGAGCTTGTTACAAATTAGTGAGAATTAGCCTTGAGACCCAAACCCCAGTGCTATCCAAGGTGGGGTGGAGGTATTTGCAAAGCTACCACATACTGAAGCCCATCCTTTGAACTTTCATACATTACCTCCTGGGAAACATGATTGCTGAGGAATCTACAATAGATCTCGGGATCACCTCCTTTATATCCTAGAGCCACTGCATTTTGCTGTGTTTGTGAACTAATAAATGCTATTGGAACATTAAGCTTTTACCCACCAATTATGCTGACAATTTCTTCACACAGAAAGGAAGAAGTGATGGGATGAGCACAGGGCTTAGGTTTTGTCCTAGTTCTGTTTCATTTTAATTTTTGTTCAGCTCTGAGCAAGTCACTTTCCCTAATTCATTGCCAGTTGCTTGATCTGTAAAACAAGGGCTCTACCTGTGTCACGGAGTGCTGTGGGATTTACTGAGATTATGAGAGTCTATGGAAGTGCTTTGTGAAAGGAGATGTTCTGTGAGAATGAACACAGCCCTGCCGGAGCAGAGAAGCTCCTCCAGCCGGCTGGCCCCCACTCTGGAGCTTCCGGTGATGAGGATTGAACCCCTGGAAGTGGGCTTTTCCCTTTTCAACTTGCTTGCCTCCACCCAGGGATTTAAAAGCGACTAAAGTGGAAATGTAAATATGACCACTTTGAGGTCAATATACTTCCTGATTTCTACTTTTTGAAATTTTTTCATTGTGTGTGTATGTGTCTTTACACCTTCCATCGGTAGACATTTTTGGTCAAGATATTTATTCATCTTTATATTTCTTACCATCTCCTTACTCCCTCATGATTAGCAAATGTCTTTGCTTAAAGTGACAGTTGTATAATTGTCTCAGACTAATGAAAGAAAACAGAACTTTTAGAAATGCTGTATATCTAAAATATACTTTTCCAAACTTGAATGCATCTAACTACATGCAGATTTTTATTTTAATAATTCAGAGATTTTGGAAGAAAATTAAATTTAAATTAATCTTTTGATAATAATTAATAAAGTATTTCTAAAACATCCTCTAGTATATAATGAAATAATAGCCTTTATCTAAAATAAATGAACACAACTGAATAAATAATTAAATAAAAAGATAGAGCTAGGTAAAAGATTAAATAATGCACAGTTTTCTGTGCCATACCTAATCAATTCAAACTTAGAGCAAGAATGCTCAGGGACACGGTTAGGTGAGTATTAAACAAGTTAGGTTTGTGTTGGAATTGGTCACGTTGACAAGTCTTACCTATACCTGCTTAAAGGGAGAAGGTACATATACTATGAAAAAATGCAACAACTGTACAAATTCATAAAGCCATAGAATGATTTCTGTAGGATCTCAGAATACTGAAAACAGATAGTCAAAACGTAAAGTATATTTTTATACAATAAAAGCCTTTCTTTTGAAATAAAATTTTAAACTTTCAGGATTTTCTTTCTATGCATTTGTGATTGAATTACTATTAATACAACAAAATATTATTTCTCTTTTAATTTGATGATTGCAGCAGATTGCAAGATGTGGCCATAAATTCCTCCTGTCCTTATGGACGTGCTCATCTGCATGTGACATCCCTGCTCTGCTCAACAAAGGATGGAGTCTCTTTTCTACTTCACCTCCCTTGACTCTGGGAGGTTTTGCAACTTGTTTTGACCAATAGAATGAGCAGGAAGTGATATTGTGCAAATTTTGATGTAAGAACCCCCAAAGCCTCATAGCTCCTGTTTTGCTCTTTTGGAACTCTGAAGCGCTGTGCTCTGAAGAAGCTTGGAATGTTGTGCCACATGGAGGGAAAGGCTGAGCATCCAGCCATCCCAGCTGAGGCCTGAGGCCTGAGGCCTGTGAGACCTCAGACCTGGAACCGTCTACCATGTGCCATCCCCAGTCAACTGATCCGGTGACTGAAACCCTGTGAGGGATGCCAGATAAATCCAGCCAAAGAAATGCCCAGCTGAGCTGAGCTCAAATTCCAGAATTATGAGCAAATAAATGGTTTTTGCTTTAAGCTACTAAAACTGAGACTGTTTAAACTACCTAAATAAGTGAAGTCAATAACTGAGGTGACGATAATGGTTTCTTTTCTGTTTTCATTTTCCCCCTAGAAATAGAAAGCTGGGCTTTGAAATCAATACAAAACAACATTGTAAGTTAATTTAATATTAGAAGTAGAGTGACATGTATGAATTTCTTAGTACAAATAATTTTCACTGTAATAAAAACCAGTACAATTTTAATAGAAAAATACTTTACCCCCCTTGGCTCTGGGTAGGTTTTGCAACTTGTTTTGACCAATAGAATGAGCAGGAAGTAATACTGTGCAAATTTTGGTGTAAGAATCCCCAAAGCCTCATAGCTCCTGTTTTGCTCTTTTGGAACTCTTATTTTATCAAGTACCGTATTTTTGGACTATAAGACACACCGGACCATAAAACACTTAGGTTTTAGACCCTGTTCCTGCCTCCTGTGAACCCGCTCCACTGCCCCCCCCATCACAGAGAGCCAGGTAAGCTACATTCAGACTATAAGATGCACCCCCATTTTCCTCCCAAATTTGGGGAAAAAAAGTGCATCTTATAGTCCGAAAAATATGGAGTCATCTATATGATGCCTAGTTATGCATACTTCTATCATTATTCTGATCAAAATTTTGTCAAGACTGTGTGTTCAATTTAAACTCTGATTCATATACCACACACATATTTTTATTCCTCCATGGAAGGAATAGCTTCATGTCCTTCCATTTCAAATCATATTGCTTAAATATTACTTGTAAGCAAAGCTTTTGTTTGGCATTAAATGAATTCATACACATGAATACTGTCATGGTATGGCTGTAATTATTTGTCTATAATTTATACATTTAATTTTATGCTGTTTATTATGCTATTTACTTCATGTTTATGAGTGATCTGCCAGTCCCATTAGGGAAACTTGCATAGCCTTCATCACACATTTGGACTGCATCTGATTTTTAGTTGGGAGATATTTTAAGGTCCATACTTTTTTGGGGGGAACTGTCATTAAGAATTTAAAACCAAATAAAACTTTCAGAATACACCGTAATAAAGTTTCCTTTAAAATGCATATTTACTTCCCCTAGTCTATATGGTGTATACTAATAATAACTTCCCAGGGCAATCGCAAGCTTGCAGTAAAGGAACTAATACAGAGTCTAGGTTAAAATATTGCTGAGATTGTTTTTTAATAACAATTTTATTGTGAAGCCTTTGTCCTTTTAGCATTAAGATTTTTAAAAATGTACAGTACAGAAGCAGCAGCAAAAACACTTTTATTTTTAGTTATACTCACTCATATGCTTTGTCATCCATATTCTCTTTGTGTTCTTGTGAGTCTATTTTGATTTATATAGTTTCTTTTTCCCATTTTTGTCCAGAAAAGACATTGGCATGTGTGATGATAAATAACAAATTTAAAAGCATATCCCTTTTGCACTGTAATGACTGGTTATATCTACAAATACTCAAACATGTGCTTCTTAACACAATACATGTTGCCGTTCATTTGCTTTGCTTTTGTACCCGTAAGATGCCAAATTCATTTAGCTATGTCTTTATGTTTTCACACCCTAAGAATACATATTGAGTCAGTATATAGAACAATGAAGGATAGCACAACTGAGATACATAGAAATTCTGCTACATAAACCAAAAAGAGCATTTCCCGGGAAAAAGCTTTATGTCTGTAATTGCTGCCAAGACAAGGGAACCAGTCATACTATTGAATGGCAACAACGGTGCCACTGGCAAACCATCCCTTCTTCCCACTGCTCCTTCACTGCACATGCTATTAAAAGATCATAGAATGTAGACAAGTAAGTCACTGTTGCATATGTATCACGTGAAAGAGCCACTGGTAATGACAACTCAGTTCCTAGCCTGTCACTTCCGAATATTGCCCACATTATAATACCTGGAAGAAAGATTAGGGGAAAAATTAAGAAACAGCACACATCTGAATTTAGTCACCTTTCTGAAAAAAGCAACAACAAAAACACTTAATATACTTTTATGGTATCTTCACCCAAAAAGTAATCTCTGTTTGATATAGATCCTGGTAGCATCATTATTGTATTTAATGTGGAGCAGCATTGAATGTTTATGAATTTGTTATCATTAATTGGCATATTAACCAAATTTTTTTTGTTGTTGTTGCTGCTTGCAAGTTGCATAAAATTTTTATTAAGTACATTTTAAGTAAAGTAAATTTAAGTACATTGTAAAGTAAAAATTTTACTTTATTGGTAAAAAGTTGCTTTCTTTTCTTTTTTCTTTTACTTTTTTTTTATTGATGTTCAAGTACAGTTGTTTGCATTTTCCCACCACCACTTTCCTGCACCCTACCCATGCCTACCTTCCACTCTCAATCCCACCCCTCTTGGCTCTGTCCATGGGTGCCTCATACATGTTCATTTATGTCCCTTCCCCTTCTTTCTCATGTTATTTCCCTCTCCAATATGTTATTTTTAAGTCATATGCCACTATAACTATGGTCTTTTCCATACACCCCCCCCTCAAAAAGAAAGTTGGGTGTTTGTCAGATTGAGATATGTGTAATACTTTATAAACTTCTTGTTGAAGTCAAAGTTGACTTTCTTAATCCATTATTTATTGGGTGAACTGTAGATACATTTCTCCAACAATGATAATGGATGGTCAGTTAACCTGTTTATCCTCTTGCCTCCCCTCCACATGACCAATGGCAGGTGTAGTCTTATACCTGCATTACCACAGTCAAGGAGAAAGCTTAGATGCCAGGACCCTGGTGTAGGCCTTGAGATTTTTTTCTGTGAGGCTGCCCCATCCCAATCACACTTTCATGAATAGATAAAGAGTTAATTTGTCTACCTAAATATGGTCTAAATTATTCACATTTCAAATTGTGCTAAAGATTTCATTCCTGCTTATCTTGCAAGGCTGTTAAAGAAGGAAATGCAACAAGAATTCTGGGCGGAGAGTGGTCATGTGGCTTGGTCTCCTGTAGCTCTCTGGGCCTAACAGCCTCTAGTGGAGACATAAGCTGCGTGAGTCAGGAGGGTGGTGGGAGGGTCCAGGCAGCTGGCTCATTATGTGTTGAATAAAAATTCAATTTTTAAAAAGATTTTATTTATTTATTTTTAGAGAGAGGGGAAGGGAGGGAAAAAGAGAGGGAGAGAAACATAGATGTGAGAGAGAGAGATCGATTGGTTGCCTCTCCCATGTGTCCTGACTAGGAATCAAACTGGCAACCTTTCCCTTTTGCAGGACAAGACCCAGCCAACTGATCAGGGCTAAAACTTCACTTTTTCAGCAGGTTATGGAACATTCTTCCCAGTAGCTTGTATGTGTTACCATGATCCTAAAAGTGAGAGGTGCATGTGTGTGAATGATGTTATCATCCATATTAGTGAATTGCCATCATAACAAGTAGAACAAGTAGAAAAGTTCCCAAATCTGACATTTTAAAGAAACAGATCCAGAGTAATTTTTTAGCACTGCAGTTTCAAATTGCATTTTTCAGAATATTAGATTTCATGTGGATAAATGCCTGAAGCATAATCGTAAGGTGCAGAGAAGAGACTGAAGGGTGTCTCATCTTCCTGCGCCAGAGCAGGTCTCTGATCTGTTCTACATACTGAAGATTGGAGTGCCATGTGGGATTCTGTCTGAGGAACAATTCTACTAATAAAGTAAGTTTTAAAGCCATGGCTTTAACATAAAAGAAACTAAATTTTCTAACCTTATATATGGGTGAGTTTTGATACAAGAGATTACAGGTATGATGATTTATAAAGTACCATTACTGCTATATCATCTCTATTAATCACTAAACATTCAGTGTTTTTGTCCCAGTGGTTGTTCATTGAGGAAAGAACTGATATATTGAGGAATGAGTGAGAAAAGAGACCACACATAAAATGACAAAAGCTAGATTAGATTATGCAATGCAGAAGGCATTAGTTAAGTGAGAAAAAAAAAGATGAATAAAACTAACCCAAATGGACACTACACATGTAGCTTTGGGTGGAAGTTGGAAGTAGAGGAAGAGGAGATATTCAGTTATAGAACATGAAAGCAAAAGGAGAAAAATGGGCTTTTAGAGCCTTTTGGGTAGAAGTAGCCTTGAAGACAGTGTTGTCCTACCCAAATCAGAGGGATCTCAGAAGGTCCCAACCACAGCATGGCAGGAAAAGAAGACATCTTGCACTAGACATTTACCCCAGTGCACTTGAGCGAGCGGAGAGCCGTATCTCCTGAAGTTCTGGCAAATGCAATAGCTGTGAGCAGGAAAGAACTAGCACACATATTTAAAAAGTTCCAATTAGAGACACAAACAGAATATGCCTTTAAGATTTATATTTTAGCTTTAACATTGAGAAGACTCTAGAGTATGGAACTCTTAATGGATAAATGCCTACCCCAGCTTTGACAGGAAGGTGACAGAGAAGCATCTCGCAGGGACTCAGATCCAGAAAAATAGCAAAAGAAGACAGAGGAAAGGTTGTATTCTCTAGGCTCCCTTGTGATCAAGGCAAACACTGCAGAGTCCAGTTTCATTATTTTCCTAGCACCCAAATTATCAAATTCCTTTGCCTACCATTTGAATTAATTTTTACTACTCCCGTCCCCACTCAGTATTTCAGCCACAATAAATTTTCTGTTCCTCGAACATGCCCCTCCCGAACTCCTGCCCATGGACATTTGTCTCCTGTGCATGCATTTTCCCAGCTCTTCAGTGGCTAGCTTCATCTCTACACTCAAGGTTCAGACTATCATCTTCTCAGGGAGATCTTTCGTGAACAACCAATCCCCTCCCACAACAAGGTTACTTTCTTTATACGGCACCCAATTTATTACCTACATTATTTGAAACTATGCATTTCTTTTATTTTTATTTTTGGTCTGTACTCTAGCTATAGTGTCATTCTTAATGGGGCAAGGGTCCTCCTTCACACGTGTCTCTCAGACCTTAGAACCGTATCCAGCATATTATGAGCATATAACAACAGCTCTGTAATTATTTATTTTACTTTATTTTTTAAAAATAAATAATTTTAGAAAATCAATAACCTCTTGTCATTTCTAACTGTTCCTGTTTTGTAATTTCACCTTTACAAAAGTAGTATTTCCCCAGAATTATATAGCTACATATATTTTGTGGAAGACATAAAAAGTAATATAGAAGTTATGCATGGCATGAAAATAAATAGCCAATCTGCATAGCAGTGCAACTAAGTGACTGAACAACTATCTCTCAGTGAGTTTTCAAGTGACTTAGGTCTCATGGTTTTGTCATGTCACTATGTCAAAAATGGGTAACTGTAGGTAACTTGTCACAAAAAAATCTGTAAAATATTTTAGCATTAAAATTAAAATTGTGGTTAGAACAACTTTTCATATCTTTGAATACATGGAGAAACTTTATTTTCATTTTTGAAATGTAAACCCTTATATTTAATATTTTATTTTCTACTCAATTAAAAAGTAACATGCCTGTTATATCCATTAGCCCTACTTTCTCTTCCTCTCACAGGTTAACTCCTAGTTCCAGCACCAGTTAATGACTTTCTGAGAAACTTGTTTAAAGTCTTGTGAATGTTGAGGTTATGGTGGAAATTCCACACAGAATTGATGGATTTCAGTCCACTTTCACTTTTTTCCGTCTGGTAGATTGACAGAGAGTGCTTTCACTCAACAAAGCACTGGCAAAGAAGCAGTTAAGAATAGTGTGTGAGGTTGGTGGGGAGGAACCACAGCTAAAAGGTTACTCAGTTCAGAGTTGAGCTGAGTTTCTTGACATAGTCCCAGTCCCCGGATAGACTAAGGTTTCATTCGCAATGTGCATTCAGCACTAGAGTTATGTTAAGGCAAGGAGGCTGATGTGTCTGTAAGAACCTTGGCTAGGAAAGAGATGGAAACTACCGGAGGCAGGGAAGATATCTTTCGGTATCACCGTCAGCCTGGTTAATAGGGTCCCCAGACATGTGTGAGGGAGAATGAAAAAATTGCATGCTCGCTTTATTAGGTCTTCTCCATGACTCTTCTTCCTACAAAATCTGAAATGCTTTGGGGAGGTGAACTCTTGGCTGAGGGAAATACACAGGCTTAGAAACTTAACTGCAGGAACCGGTGTCAAGGCAAGTGATGAAAGCTGCAAAAACTGGCTGCAGCTGGTGTTTACAATCCCTCCTTCCAGTGGCCTCCATGCCTTTCATGCGCTTACTGGAGAATTGAACGCTACTTTATGTGGGTTTCTATTTTATTATTATGAGGTTAATATCTCTTTGTAAAAATATCTAGAGAGAACGTTTTTATTTTATGGCTCCTATATATGGACTGTACTAGCAAAGGTTTGCCCTGTCAATTTATTTATATTTTGTTGAGTTGGTAAAGTTTACAAATAGAAAAGCTTCTTTCTTCTTGATATCAAAATATTGATGCATGTTTAACATCTCACCCATTAATTCCATATCATAGTACTTTATAAATGAAATAAGAGTGTCTGCATTCTACAATACTTTCTAGGTTTAGATACATTCCAATTTTTATACAAATTATTTAATTCACTAATAATTAACCACTTGTTATATTTAAAGGGACAATATTATTAATAGCCCCACAATGATCCAAATAGTAAATATTTTAGGTATTGTGGGCCATTTGATGTCTCTGTCACTGCATAATCCTTTTTTAAATCCCTTAAAATACAAAAATCATTCTTACTTATAGGGGCATATAAAAAATAGGTTGCAGGCTAAATTTGGTCCATGAACCTTAATTTGCTGACCCTTGTCATAAGTAATAGAAAATATATTTGAACATTTTTTTTGCTTCAACCAAATAGTTTCACTTTTCCTCCTCTGTGTAATGGGGATAATAATATAGGTAGACAGAATAGACAAGTATTCTGTGTTTGGGAGAGAAGGCTCACTTGGACAGTAAGGACTTTAAACATTTCTAAATGCCAACAGTAGTGCAGTCTTAGCCCAGCACAGTGCAATCTCAGGAAAAATGGGATACAGTTTAACCTTGGTACCAATTTTTTAATTTGTTTCCAGAAAAGGCACCCTATGTGATTCTGAAATGCCCCCTTCAATACTACTCTTTGGTTACCTAAGTTGGGTAGGTTGGACTGGGATAAGAATGGCTACTTTTCATCTGTGAGAATACGAATTTCAACCTCTCATTTCCTTCTTTCAGGCCAAATCTTTAGTTTTGATAACTAATACCCCAAATAATAAGGCTGTGCCTTTTTGACATTTTTCAATTTTCCGAGTTCTCATTGCTAAAATAGAAGTGAAGATGTTTTCTCTGCTTTGTTTGTTTCTAATAGTACTTGTCAAAGATTCTGTTCCATAACCAAGGACAGAGAGTTGAATCAAATTAACTTCAATACAGACAAATGTATATACTTATTGACTCAGCTTATTCATTGACAAGTACTCAGATGTTACAGACTTTAATTTAAATATTGATTACACTCATTCCAGTGTTATTTCTCTTGTCTTGCACATGCACTTGACTGGCTCATCTTCTACATGAAGGATGAAAGAAAGATTATGGCCTTAGTAGCATTGTTTTGAGCAGGGAGTCCTGTCTTCCATGATATTTTGGGACCAGATTTTTTTCTCATCTGGCAGCAGATTAGTTTTCTTTGGTTATATAGCATACATATAGTCATCATATTCCAAATTAGACTTGTAATTTGTTGAAGAACTTGATAATTCTGGGTGAGAGAGGGCACATCCCTGTCACTGTTTTTCAGAACGTTATGGTTCATTTCACAGACTTGCTAGCTAACGACCAGTGAATCTATTCCTCTGGAACCACAGGCTTCGTGCATTGCTTTAGCCACTTTTAGTCTTTGTCAGTCTCTCTCTCCCTCTCTCTTTTCTATCCCACTCCTTCTCAGCCCTCACTGGGCAGGCATTGAGACGGGGAGAAGGGAAAATGAGTGTAGCCAAACCACATTTAAGAAATCCATATTTTTCTACTATTGGGAACAGGAACATTTTCTGATATTCATTAGAGAAGGCATGTAAATCACGAACCACCAGATTTCTGTTTGTGCACTACTTTCCAGAGTACATTTCTACCCCCAGTCCCAGTTTCTCCAGCCAACGTCCAGACTTTTTGTTCACCTTGTACCAATATTCATTCTCTTTTTTTACTCCCTCTCTCTTTTTACTCCCATGGCTCGAACTGCAGATGACAAAATTGCTATCATGATAAAGAAGCAGCTGCTGAAACCAACATTATATTCACAAGTTAAACAGTTCAGAACTAGCTGTGTGCTGAAAAGACTTTGGCTAATTCCTTTAGAACGCCTATGAAGTTAATGTGGAGTTACCATATAGGTTTTTTTGTTTGTTTGTTTATAAGCTGAGGCTACAACAACAGAAGTAGTCTTGTAAAAAGAAGTGACATTTTATAACAAATTAAGAACACAATGAAAAAGACTCTTCAATTATACAAAGACTCACCTGAAGGTTATTAGATGTGCGTATAAGCTATAGATATCCAAATGCATAGGTAGTCTTTAACACTGGTCAAATTGTTTCAGTGTTACCTGTGGCCAGAACAGTCACTCTAGCTCTTAAAGAACTGCTGTATTTTACAATCATAGTAGCAGCTGGAAATCAGCTGCTATAGACTATATATTTTGTGTGCATTTGAATAAATTTAAAGGCTCTTTTATTGAATGATTTGGTTATTTTTAAAAATAAATGTTACTGCACTTGAAAAGCACTGTGTGGTCATCAATTCAAGTATCTATAGTCATTAAAGGTGTTGTTACATTAAATTTGTCAAATAAAATTATTACTAGGATTAGGTCAAAAGTCCTATCTAGCATTAAAAGTCCATGGGTAATATAAAAGTAATTATGCCAGTTTTTCTTATTTTCCACAATAGATATTACGTGATATCAGCATTACTAAGAAATGTTACATATTCTTTGTAATACTCCAAATTATACAAAAAACACTAAATATTTTATAACATAGTTTTGAGAGAATTTTATAACCAGAGACATTGAAATTAAGAACAATCTGACAGTAACCAGGGGGAAGGTGGGAGGGGATAATTTGGGGGCAGGAGGGAAGAACTATAGCTGTTTTCAGGAACAACTATAAAGGACACATGGACAAAACCAAGGCGGGGTGGAAGCAGGGGAGGGAGGTGGTGGGGGGGG